>OZ023218.1:33226725-33312277 GCA_963995525.1 Escarpia spicata
CGAATCCTAGGCGAGCGGCCACCGCATACACGGGAAGGAAGTAGGAAATTCATGATGTGTATTTTAGGCAAGACACTGTAACAGTAAAAGCACGCGTGCGTGTGAGTGTATGTGTGCGCGATCGTGCGCGTGTATGTGTGTTGTGTGACATGTGTGATTGCGTGCGTGCGTACGTGCGTGTGCTTGTGGATGTGTGCGCGCGCGTGCATGAGTACGAATGTGTACGTGCTTGTGTGTGTGCGTGCGTGCGTGTGTGTGTGTGTGTGCGGGCGGGCGTTGCCTGATGTATTTGAATGGTATTTAGTTAACAGCACGTCTTCATTCATTTGCCTGCTTAATAACGTAATACCTCGCGAATAATCTATAGATAAAATTCACATGTGGCTATGTTAATAAGAATTCTAGTGAATAAAAATCTTGAAAACTGTTCAGTAATCTAGTATGTTAATTCCTCGTTTCTCGTAAAACAAACATGAATCCGATAGCCTTAATTTTTACCAACACACGCGTGCCTTTGGCTTAATAACGAGTATCTATATAACTGCGGGCAGCTATTAAACAACGTGTTGTCACATAATGGAAGTGACGCCACAATACAACGCCGCTTCCAAACTATGTACAATACAGCTTTACTCTCAAAAATGCAATCCACGTTTCTGCAAATAGGCCTAATATATATATATATATATATATATATATATATATATATATATATCAATGAATAACGGTGACATAAACCTATTAGTGACCTTTACACATTTAAATTTGAAAACAATCGTCAGATTGTCTCTTTGGAAAGTTTTTGATATCGATAAAGAAAGAATTGTGGAACTAAACATAGACCACACCAACCCAAACTCTCAAACAACAACTGAAGATGGAGAAAAAGCAAATATATTTGCTGACTACTTTTCCGGTGTACTCACCAAAGAACAGTCAGGACCTATGCCAACCATACCTAAAGTAAACAATAAACATGCGATGAACAAACTAAAAGTAAATGAAAATATATAATATTTCTGACGTTAAAACAACTTAATATAAGCAAATCGCCTGGCCCAGATGGAATAGGCGCCAGGCTACTAAATGAGTTGTCTGAAAGTATTTGTCAGCCCTTAAAACAATTTTTTGAAATGCCGATTAAAACGTCCTGCATTCTCAATGACTGGAGAGAGGCTAAAATATCAGCAATTTATTTAAAAAAATAGGAAACAAAAAATAGCTAGTAACTAGCGTCCAATAAGTTTAACAAGCATAGTCTGTAAATGTATGGAAACATTTTTCAGAAACCACATTATAATTTACATGAAAGTCAATAATCTATTCAGTCAAAAACAATATGGATTTATAACTGACCGATCAACAGTCCTGCAACTAATCAAAATACTAGACGACTGAACTAAAGAAATGCATTAGGGCAACCACACCGATGTTATATATATATGGATTTCCAAAAAGCCTTTGACTCCTTGCCACACAAAAGACTAATTAGTAAATTAAAAAGCGCCAACATTTCAGAAGAACTGATCAACTAGATAGAATCATCACAGATAGAAAACAAAAGTTTCAGTAAATGGAGATGAGTCTAGCTGGAAAGAGGTAATATCAGGGATACCCCGGGGTTCAGTCTTAGGACCCTTACTTTTTTCTATATATCTATGACCTCTCCCAGATCTAACAAATTCAAATACATTTATATTTTCCAATGACATAAAGATATTTAGAACAATAACACATACAGATGATCAGGATGTACTTCAACATGACTTATGCATACGAGAACAATGGAGCAACAAGTGGTTGTTAAAACTCCATCCCGATAAATGTCTACACATGGAAACTGGAAGAAATAATATCGGTGAATGTAAATATTTCATGGCAACAAATAATGTTAAACATGCTCTTGTCACCACAGATAAACAAAAAGATTTAGGAGTAATGATCATATATTAAAAGACTTAAATTACTTAAGTTACCCACATTAGCATATCGTAGATTAAGAGGAGATATTATTGAAGTCTATAAAATAATGCATAACCTATATGATAAAAAATCTGCACCAAACCTCCTTAAATGTGGCATTACGATCCGGTAACAGAGGACACTCCCTCAAACTATTCAACCAAAGAGCAAAACTAAACATAAGAAAAAATGCATTCCCGCTTAGAGTGCCTGAACCGGAAACCATAAACGTTTAATATTAGATCCCGATGAAGAAGATCTGATCATTGAGGAACCGAGATGATCCTGCGATCAGAACAGTCCTAAGGTATCCTAAGGTAAGGTAAGATTCACGAATGCAGCTAACGAGCTGGCAAACAGTGTGTCCGCCACTATTTCACGGTGGTAACGGTAAACAGTAATAATTTACTAGAGCATATTTTAACGTCGTTTTTCCATTGCAACTATTCCTTTGCTCCCAATATGACTAACTGTTAACTAACTAATCAAACGTTAGTGCATTTGTCGACCACATATAATACTGAAGAACTGACGGACGCTTGCTCTAGTGGAACTAAAAATAATATTATTATACGCCATCGCCGAAACTGCCGGACTATACGTTTGCAAAATTAAAATAGACTAATACAATTAGATTCGTTGGCTTGCTGTAGGAACAGAAAAGACCAGTTAGTTAAATTACTGTGGATTTCACCTTGGCTTCAAAGATGTTCTGAAACTTGACCAAAACTACTTTGTCATCGCACTCCAAGCCTGACGCTGCCATACTGCTACACTATATGGCGTTTTTATCGCAATAACCCGGTCCAGTAGAACATAGTCGAACCTCGCTTTATGGCCACCTTGATAATACAGCAACCTCACAATTAAGATAGCCCTAGGATTGTCCCAAGTTAGTTCTGTAATGGTAAAGGATAGGAATTAGTTTCGCTAATACGGTCACCTGGCCATTCAGATCACTTGTCCATTCCCGAGGGTGACATTAATAGTGAGGTTCCCTGTACATAATCTTCCTAAAGAGAAGACAACCACGACTACAGTGATAACTTCAAAGATGCAATGACTGTTCCTCACTTATTCTCATATGTACAATAATTAAGGTGAAAGTACTCTGCCCGCCAAATTGCGTTTAATGAGACCGATGTATTAGTCGCAATTCGAATGTTAAATACGAAACAATCAAATGACATACCAATTGGAGACAAGCGGGGCTAACCACAAGTTTGCAGGAATTGCTCTTTGATGCTGGGCTCGATCGATTGTTTCCACAACTAAGACTGGCGAAGACACCAGATTGGACGAAGTACCGGGTATGTACGATCAGCTTTAATTCAGCGAATACTATTAGGCCTATACCACTCCTGGCTCGAATGAATGATTCCGAGTAATGGAACAGAAAAGGTCGCTTTAAATAATTTTGTGGGGTTGGTGACGACGTTTTTGAAGAAAAAAATATCTACACAATAGTTACATCCCCGCTAGTCATTTCCACAATGGCTTCAGTGCGTTACACCATAAGCAGTAATGTCTTTAGAACAGGTTACATTTGCAAATGAAAAACGCGAATTTAATTGTATCATCTATTTTGCTTAGGAAAAACGAGCTACGTAAAGGATGCTATGAAATACCTCATACTGCCTGATATTTTCCACGTTGATTGTTGGTAACAATTGCAGTTGCCATATTGGTTTTCCGTCGAGTTTGTATTCTTATAACAAGCAATAATTTTAATCAACAACACTTGTGTTTATATATCTAAATCATGTAACTTGTATTTTGTTACAGTGCATAATCCAAATTCTTTTGAAAAACAAATAATTGGTAAAACAATTGTTTTTTATAATATATGTTGGGGATAGTGCATAAATTGTGTCGACAAATGTAAAAAAAAGTACATTAAAAATAATTATTAAAGGAATCTACATACAAGTTATAAGCGCGCTCCCTCCCACCTCCCCCCTCCCTCCCTCTCTCGCTCCCTCATTTTGTTCTCTCTCGCTCCCTCCCTCGCTCCCTCGCTCCCTCGCTCCCTCGCTCCCTCGCTCCCTCCCTCCCTCCCTCCCTCCCTCCCTCCCTCCCTCCCTCCCTCCCTCCCTCCCTCTCTCTCTCTCACTCTCGTTTGATCGAGATGCTGATGTTGGTTACAATACATTTGCATTAAAAAGTTCCAATTCGTTCGGATCCCAGCCTCATTTTCGAAGTTAATCGTAAGCCTATTAAGTGCTACCAACTATCGGTGGTAGATTAATAGTTTCTCATTGGATAATAATGGACAGAATCAACACTGTATAACGTTTTTTTCATTCAGTAACCGACAGTAGAACTTCCAGGAGAACAGCCATTCGTATAACCTGCAGAACATTCCATTGCACACGCACAGCTTCGCAAAAAGTATTTTTGCTCTTTGCGTCATACTCTCGCTCGTCTCTGGCCAGTTCTGTCTGTTGATGACTCCCGTTTTCTGGTTTTTGTGGAGTATCGTATTACACATTGTGGGATGTTCGCTCTTGCACGGCATGTGGTGGAGACATTTCTCTAAATAAAAAGAATGTAATTATTGTTAAAAACGTCCCCGCAATCAACGGGTCCCTTCCTTGAGAGTTTGTTCTAATATGCACACGTGATTTGTGTTTAGACCAAATTCCAGTTTAACAGGTAACATGTGAACAAGATTCCCAATCACACAATTGTTTAGGAACAGTAGTAATCTTAATGTTATCAATGGTAAGCAGCACAAAAAAACCTTCAATTCATTTATGTATTAAGAGATACATGGGGTGTAAATAAATTTTATTTGATCAGAATAATTTAACTATGAACCCCAAAGCATCGCACTTGGACGGTTCACTTGGATCACATCGACACAAACCAAGGTTTTCTTAGCACAATCACAGTGGTTTATTTTGTACAAAAACACGATCATAATAATTTACAGTATACAAACACATGCGTGGTATGTGTAGAACGATAGAACCGAGGCAAATGCAACATCAAGTCCGGGAAGACAGCAACGGACATAACCAAGGCATTACTCAATTCTGATTAGTGCAACGTAGTACCCTAGCTGATCCAGCGACCAGGTGATCGGCGCAATAAATTATCTAATATACAACTGTTATAATCAAACAACAAAATCGTTCGTCGAACTGTGAACATCTATAACAGGAATGCATTTAATTGTTCGACTGCGGTCTTTGAACCTGCATGTTTGTGTTGTATTTCAACAGCTGCGTTTATGCTAACCAAGGCGGCTTTCGTGATGTACTTGCGACATCGTCAGTTTAATTCGTTTCACACTCTCTGACTACATTACACACATCAATCATCGTTAGAAGACGATGTTATATGTAGCTTCGTCAATGCTAGTTAATCGGCCGTTTGTACACTTCACGTTCCGCAAGTCAGTTTGGACATAGCATGCCCACGAACCCGCTTATTTAACAATGACTGTTAAAACGACCCGTTAAAACAGACAACGGATATCGTTACATATAATTTGCTGCGTTAAAAAATTTGTTTCTTTGGCTGGTGCTTCGCGGCGACACAACTAACAACTAGCTGTCACACACCTCTATGAGCGTCCGACACCGCTCCATAAACATGTCCTTGCCGTCACTGCCGGGCGATTCCGGGGTGACAGACCTCGATTTGCAGGCAGGACTCCGAGCACTTGGCTTCCGTGCAGAGTCCGGGCTCTCGGCCATACTGCTTTCTTCCGACTCACCGTCGGAGCGCTGCTCGCTAGTCAAACTGTTCGGGTAGTCACCGAACGAGATCGTCTCGGACGCCTCCGACTGCCGGTCGAGCTCAGCGATGATGCTGGCCTCGGGCGGCACGCAGTTGCCTGTCTTCCAGTGCGTCTTCAGGCCGCTGGCGCTGATGTACTTGCGGGCGCAGTGCGGACACTCGTACGGCCGCTCGTTCGTGTGCAGCCGACGGTGCAGCTTCAGGTGGACGAACTGCGTGAACTTGGCCGGGCAGAGCTTGCACAAGAACGGCTTCTCGCCACTGTGCAGACGCATGTGCGTCTTGAGGTTGCTCGTGCTGCTGAAGCGCTTGCCGCACGCGGCACACTCGTGCGGCTTTTCGCCCGTGTGCACGAGGTGGTGCTTCTGCAAGTGCGCGAGCTGCGTGAAGCCTTTGCCGCAGACGGTGCACTTGAATGGCCGCTCGCCCGTGTGTGTGCGCAGGTGCACCTTTAGGTTGGATAGCTGGCCGAACGACTTCAGGCACACGTTGCACTCGTAGTAGATCTTGCCGTCCTTCTTGCGCAGCGGGTAGGGAAGCGAGCGGAAGCCGCGTACCGGGGAAGACCCGGGCGAGCGCGGTGGGTCGACCTTGCTCAGGTTGAGCGCCTCGCACGGAACCATCGGGATGGGCCGGCTGATCGGCGCCGGCATCGGGCGGTGGTGCTCCGGCAGCGTCGACAGGATCGGCGACATGGGCGACTTGGCTTGGCGCAGTTCGCGCTCTCGCTGCTGTTGAAGGTGGTTCGTCGCCGCCGACTGTAGCGCACCGGCGAATGATCCCGCGTACATCGACCACGGAGGCAGGCTACCGATATACGGGTTCATCGGAAGCATTCCGTTGACCCCATAGAAGGCTGACATGGACGACTGCGGGTAGACGACGGACAGGGAGCTGAACGGCTTGGTGGCAGGCACGAAGAGAGGCCGCCGTGGGAAGAACTCCTGTCGCGACTTCTCCATGGAGTAGAGACTGTCGGCATCGCGGTACGACGTCGGGAAGACGGGCTGGCTCCTGTACGAGTACGGGAAGCAGTGTTCGGACAGCGACACTGGTCGACCGAGGCCAGGCCCCGCGGGAAACCTCGCGACGATGTCGTCGTATCTCGGCCGTGTCGTCGGCGGCTCGGACGAGAGGTATTCCTCGTGATGTTCCTTCCTCTTCCGCGACAACATTGTCTCGATGACGGTGTCGGGGTGTGGGTGAGACACGGCACTGTATCTCCTTGTCGGTGTCTCCTCGTCACGTACGACTGAACTGGCTGGTCGCGCTGATGGTTCTGTTGTTTCCCGTTGTGTGTCTTCGTTTGACGGCAGTGTAGACGATGGATGGCGTGTCTCGTCCTCGGCTGGGACGCCGACGCTGGGCACGCGCGTCTTGTGCGAGTCCTCGTCGTCTCTGTGCATGCTGAAGTCCAACACGCACCCGTCTTCACCACCCTCATCCTTGTCGTCGTGACTCGACGTCGTCGTGGGCTCAGCCTTGATCTGCGTGCTCGGCTTCGTCGGTCCGTCTTTGCGGGTCTGTTCGCGTGCATGAGACGACGATTCTGCTTTCTGTCTCTCTCGCTCTTCTATAAGAAGAAAATACGTATTTCTTTATTATCGTAACAACTCGGATGCAATCATCTTCATCTCTGCAACATGTGCTACTCAGTGCGAGTTCTAATTACCCCTACTACTATATCGTCAGCTCATATCTACGTATCCCAGGAAGGATCGATTGCAATTTGCTATCATCACTTGGTGTAAACTTAAAAAGTATTTAAAAAAAAAAAAATCGCAAAATGTACAATCTTCCTAAACAAAATGATTAACAATATTAAATACAACTATTGTATAACTATTGCGGTATTGGTAGTTTATGACAATTCGAATATACAACTTTTGCAAGATCTATTACTAGGACACAACCAGAGAATGGTTATGTCGCTTGTTACGTCACGGACAGGTAAACGTGACATTTGCTATTGATGCTGGGCGACACAGCGTGACATGCGAAGGGTGCTCAAGACTAGTGTTATATCATGCCCAATTACATCCATTACAACTCATGACCGAGTGGCACAGAATTCTGGCGTGCAAGAAATGTGGTCGAATGTGATTATGCTTTGTGGAATTAAAACAACAACACCAACGACCTATCAAAGTAAAATAATAAATCATAAAATACACTGGATAGACCATTCATGCTTTTTCAATTATCCCCATAACATACTTTACTGTGACGAGAAGAGTTTCTGCTTAGACGTTTAATTTGTACATTTGCTAAGTATTAGATCATTTAACTGTTCTGTGATGAACCCTTGTGCAGTTTGGGGACAAAGTGCTTGGAATAGTATGTGTTATCACGTAGGTGAGCTATGGGACAAGCAAGAACCCTTGAAATCAGTCACTGATGACTGACTGACAGCCAATTATGAAATGGTTTCCAGGCATTACCCTATGTAATTGTATGTCATTAGTGCCCTCTTCAACCACGCCCCCAAGACCCACCAAGGAGGAGAGGGTGGTTAGATTTCACTGCTCCCTGCAGGTGGGTAAGTCTAAGAAGTGGCATGTTTGACTTTAGGTAAGCAGCATTTAATGAGCTCCATAGACTTAAAGACTGCAGAAAGTCATGTGGAACATGTAGTTTGTTGTAGTTATCTCTCATAAAACCAATCTGATTTGATGATGGGTACAATATTTCAATTATGTGCACTGACAATGGCTCGACACTATGTATGGACAACAACTGTTGAAGTACAACATTTTAATGCCAACTAACTGTAATTATACCTCGGATAACTTTTTTGTTTTATGTATATCCCAAAAGAATATCTCAAATATGCCTCTGGAAGATAATGGGAGGAAAGGAATAGTTTCAGTATGACGAACTGGAAAAAATGTTCGCGCACACGGGTATCATTTACATCTGGCCGACAGAAGCAATGGTTCTTCTGTTCTGCGAGGGCTATAGACAAGTAGTTTTTGCCGAAACTCTGGCGTACCTTTGACAGCGTAGTTGTCAACTGGTGCAGAGGGTGTCTTGCCGAGTTGCCGGTCGTTCGTCGTCAGTGGGTAGTTGAGTCTTTGTGTGAACTCTCGGCAGTACCAAACAAGTAGTTCAGTGTTGGGTGGGATAGACTTGATCGTGTAGAAGAAGATGCTGAGTTTCACCTGACATGCCACCAGATTCTGTTGTTTCAGTGAGTTGGCTGGGTTCACATGACGCATCCAGTTGCTCTTGTCGACGTCACAGCCGTCTATGTAATGGTACAACTCCTCGTTGTGGTACACCTGAAGTCAGCAACACTGTGGAGTTGAGTGCACTGGGAGGGATACAGTCTCACGCTTAACATTTCATCATTCAATCATTTATTGTTTTATTTTATTATTATCATTAATTATTATTATTATTATTTAGGCAATGGTAAACACTACTGAACAAAGTTGTACGTTAGATTTCAGTATACAAATAACATTAACAGTAATATTGCTATCCCTTCTTTATTAAATGTTTGAAAATAAAATAAAACCATTAAATTTATCAATTTTTGTATTATAAATGTTTATGCAAATGTCTTAGTCATAACATACGTGTATATACAAACATCAGCAGATTTTGACAAAATCAAATCATTAATTGAGCCTGTATAATGTGGTCAATGGCATGGCACTTAACATTGCCAAAACATGCTACCATGGGCTTACATCTATTATAGTATTATCTATTAATCACTATGTTTATGTCACAAAATTTGTATGTTAACAATAATACCCCTAATCTAAAAAATAAATGTTAACAAATATTTTACCAATAAAATATTGATTGCATAATTTACATACATACCCTCCATAAATAGTTCCTGTTGGCATTTTGAGGAATGACATCTTTCTGGAATATATCACCATGGAGTGGTCCAAATCGTGTTCCCTTTGGGATAAATTCTGTGCTCCATATGCCCAAAACCTGAACAAATGCAAACAAACACATACAAGTTTTGAATCAAACACAATGTTTATTTATGTCGTTTTTAACAAGTATACCTTTAAATGCTAATTATGAATCCAGATTTACATGTTTTGTGGTATTTGTTAGGCAATTACTCTGAAAGATTCTTTGTTTTCTGTGTTGTCTACTGAACTCAGTCCACATTTACCTCTTTCATCTGACCGCCTATCTGCAGTGGGTAACTACCCTTATCAGAACTATTTATTTAACTGTCACAATCAACAAACACATTCTCTTGTTGAACACATCACTACTGATAAATGTGTGCAATTATAAATATTATTAAAACAAAATGGGGTGAGGTTTATCCATTCACAAAAGGTTCTACAGATAACTAACATATAATCTCAATTTAAAGGCATAAGTTGTTGACATAACATTATTGCTTTGTGTACAGTCACCAGATTGCAGTCATCTAACACAAACAGTGACACACTTGTAAAGAGCCACTTCTAGTTAAGAAAGACAACATTGAATATGTCACTCTGGTTGTTTCTACAAAGCCACGCGTACAGTGCACAGGTAACTACAAAGCAGTCTCAAGAGGTCTGATCGACAAATGCAAACACTGATATTCTATGAGTTGATAACTGAGTAGACACAACAGCAGTTTGTGTCCTTTACTACTATTATTTCATTGGAACTACGAGACAAAGGAGGATGGCTAACTTGGTGTTGGAATGAAAACATCTGCCAGAGTGTGAAGAGTAAAATACAGTTGAGCCGTCCTAAGGATTGGATCCCACCCTATATAAGAACTCATTTTTACTTTTAGTTTTACTTTTTACATAACCTTTTTATTTTGTTCCTTTGTTTATACATAAACTCGGTTCCAGTGAAACAACTGACACACAGGAAAGATGTCATGCTTTAGTCTCTGATTTAATCACTACTCAGAACATTGGGGTAACCGTATAACATCTTCAACTTATACATATATATGTATATATATATATATATATATATATATATATATATATATACATCAACCACCATAAGAACCCATGTTTCACTGCCCACCTTTCCTCCAAGGGTCTGTGATGCCTTCAGTGTGAGGTTGCGTGGCAGAGTTGCCTGTGCCCGATTTGGCATCTGGGGCGGACATGGTAGGTCAGGCACAAAGTATGTTGCTTTCCTCTCATAGTCATCTTCATTCATTTGCTGGACATCCCAGCTTACTTCCTCCCCCTCTGTAACAGCAACAGGTCAAACAGTTTTAAAATGATGCCTATCACCTCTTCAATTTCCAGTAGATGTGGTGCTTGCTTGGTGGTGATTTTAAAGCAAGGCTGTTTGTTCCTAATCTTTTAACATAATGTTCTTAATATTACAACCGATATATTAAAGGTATACTGGCCACAAAATTGCATTTAATAAACCTGAAACTTTGTTCAATATATATATTATATATATATATATATATGTTGCACCCGTGAAATTTTCAAATTGTAAATATAATATTTCTTCTAGTAAACAGCCACCACTTGCATTTATTGTGGAGGCAGCATCCCTAAAAACAAATACCGTTGAAGTTAGATGGTTCCCACATTAGTAACTGCAAAATAAGATGGAGGAAAACTGACTTGGGTAAACATGTTTCTAATAATTACCACTCCCAGCTGATTCTGAGTAACGGAACAGACAACTTCATCATAAATGTGCAAAAGGTGAAAGGAGAATGGAACTAGCACTGCAAGTAAACTACAATTACTGTCATATTTCTCCAGAGCAGCACAATGGTGCAAATCAAATCAACTTTGTGAAAACATAACCTCCAATCAGTTCTAATCATCACAATACACACCAGGTGGTATACGGTGCAAATAATTTTTTTTATTGTTTGTGAAATAATCTAACTGGATCAAACAAGTAGAATGACATGTACTAGCGCACCATTGACAGTATTGTGTCGGCACATGGTTATTACCCTAAATCAAGTTCTCTCGTTTGGCACAACATCAAACCATGAGTTATGACGATAACATTCCTATAGCTTTCGCTGAACATTGATTTTAATGATTACAGATCAAAAGATTGAGATTTTGCAACGTAACTTATGATTAACTATTATCCAAACAATCTCCACTACATATATATACTTACTACCTTACACATTCAATCATGCATACGGTGAACCAGTGACTTCTCCTGAAGTTGCACTAAGTCTCACGCTCAAAAACAGTCAAGATTACTATTAATAGGCTACTTAGCATTGTCATAAGCCACGGCAGTAAGCAACAGTTGGTAATGATACCATCAAACAAACACTCTCTGGAGGAGTTCTACTGGATGCTGCTGGTGTGATGTTGGATGTATGTATAATAATAATATTATATACATATATACTTGTATATATTATATATATTATATACATATAATATATACAAGCATACGCATTAACATTACAATTAATTGCAACAATTGTTGCTTTAACAAAGCACATGCTACACATACAACTGAATCATAGCCACTATTCCTGGCATAAATGTTTGTTTTAGTAATGTCATTCAATTAATCAGCAAAAACGGTATGCTCTGAATAACCACGGAACACAGAGTGACACAAAGATTAACCAAAGGTGCTAACAAAATTAAAATAAAGCACCAACACACACACACACACACACACACACACTGAGCAAAGTCTCCTGGACATTCCCACCCAGTGCTCAACACACAAGCGCCTGTCAATAACAAACATAATGACATAATAGAACCCATAATCTGGGTTCAGTGTCAGCACCTCTTAGCTGGATCTTGCTACCTGTTGCTCCCGCCCCTTCACAGTCTTATCGCAACACCTGTTATCAGCGTCAAGCACACAACAGACTCTACATTGGGGTGGTAGCTTTCCCATGTTGCGCACAGTTACTCAATGTCATAGTTCACTTATCTATCATAAAGATAATGCCAAGAACCAATGCTGCAGACAAGAAGGCTGCGACCACAATTTGAGTAAATCACACATCTCGGATCTCATAAAAACCCATGCTGAAACATGTACTTATATGGCATCAGGAACATCTGTGGACCATCTAGTTTACAGAAGCCTTTCCCCTTGAACATGTTATGAATTATTTAAGAATTTATGTATAAGTCTATATGCATTAGATGGTGAAAGTTTTGTCTACATTCATGCAGTATTGTAAACTGAAGGTGGCATACCCACATATGCACATTATCTGTGAAATATTTTAATTTTGTTAATCAATGCAGACAAGAAATCAAACTAAATATGAATACCATCACAGTATTGACAATGCAATTGCAATGTTAACATTATCTCTGTGATAATATATATGGAAATGAAGGTTTGTACTTAAAAAGACCACTCCCTTTGAGGCATCTTTTACGCTGTAGCCATCCCCCTAATTACTAGCTATTAATTACAAAACTAAATTTAAATATGCTTCTCATGTATGTAATTTTTAAACTAACAAACACTGGACCAACTAAGTATATTAAAACTAATAATAATTTGTCATATGTTCTTGTAATAGTAAAATGTAATCATTGCTGCCAGCAATTTTACACATGTATAATTTAACATTACTGGTTAAACCATAACTCTTTACAAGTTGCCCTAAATGAATGGACAGGAATTCTCCTAAAATAAATGGTGTTTTCCTGATTGTATTAACTGCTATTTAACAATCACTATGTAACTTCAAATAACAAATAAATGCCCAGCTGGGGGTGTGTAGTGTTGACAAATGATGAAGATGCAAAACTAATAAATTCCATACAAAAGTTCTTCTTAGGGCTTTGCCTACCCATGGGGTAATACCAGACGGTCGATGTTCAAGTGAATTCAAGAATGCTTTCAGCAAGAACAGACAAGTCTTCTTAAAGCTACTTACAAACACAGATGAGATCATGACTGTACAATGGAATGCAACAAACACAGTTGTTTCCCCTGAAAACAGCCGCTTCTCGAAGATACCACACCAGTAGATTAACAACAAGTGGGCCACAATCCCCTCAATAACACTGAAATGGAACTCAACGCTTGTGTGCATGGGCTGGGTGAATGCCATGCCGAATACTTCCACAGATCTTCAGATAAAGTGAGATTATAATCTCTGATTTACCTGTTACTTTTCCCATGTTGCTTACGGCTGCCTGCCGTGCCATGATAAAGACATCACCGCAAGTGGTCGGACTTTCCTATGCCAACCTGCTGATTGAACCACCGACAACTGAGACTTTTGCAAAACAAGTAACAATGTTCATCGGAACCGGCAATCCCTCGCCTGTCCGCGCCCACGAGGAATTAAGTGATTAGACACCGGTGACTCCAAAACAAGTGGAGTGATTTGAAGCGAACCCAACGTGAAGTGGCAATAGCACATTGTCTGAGAGCATTAACTTGCAAGTTCGATGCATTCACCCCTCTGGGTGTATTAACTTCCTACACAGACGATGCTGTGCACAGCAATCTACTCAGTTGCGAACAACATCATAAATAGCAACTCCAGACAAGAGAAATTGACCCTTTTACCAGGGAATTATTGGGAGAGTTTCTAATGACTCATTGCATGGTCAGTTGATTTGATTAAACAGCTTAAGGTGGCACTACCACAGTGAGCCACAAAGACCTAATGAGCAGAATCAACACTCGAATACACGTGTAAACTTGTTTATATGATGTTGTGAATTAATTTATGATGGACTTGAAATGAATATAGCCATAGCCATGTCGATAAGCTGTCTAAACCAGTTAGTTAATTAATGTTATTATGTAGTGCTGTCCAGAGTGCATGAATTGCGCCATTCAATGGCCGGGCACTAACTTTCAATTGGGCTTACTGCATATTTTCAATTAGGATAAAGTTCTGCAGAAGTTGAAAAGTGCATTTGCACACACAATATATCGGAGTGAAAACTTTTCTATGAAGCTGTTCTCACACCACATCACACCATGCACATAAAACTACTAGTGATCATATCAATGATTAACAAGAAACTACAACAATATTCTCAGGCTACACAAGATTGTAACAGTATCTGGTAGTAATTCTAGGACAGAGTGGTCTAACAATTATTGCTGTGCTCACCTATCCCCATTGTATCAAAGCTGAACCAGCAAGAGTCATATGAATGTGTAACTTGTGATGGTCTGCTCCTCTCAGGTCATCCCTCTCTCTCCCTCTCTCTCTCTGGCTCTGTCACACTGGAAGCTACTTCCCTTTACTGGACTTTGTCATTGTCACATGTCAACGCTGTCACCTAGTTTTCACTTTACTCACTGTCGTGCAACCAGCGTATCAGAGGTAGAGCCAACATACCCTGATAAGGTCTCTGTACCAAGCAGCCTTCACACCATGGACCATCAAGGGTCTTGTTTGTCTTCCAAGTATCAGTGAAGATTATTTACAACCTCCGACAGGGGAGTGGCAATTATCCCTGCCATTTATGAAGCTCATTGTAATACCCAAACAAGACAGGGATAGGAGACAATTAAGTGTGCTCCGAAAGCAGCTGTTTTTTAAAAGCACCTTTTGACACATGCCACATGGGGGCTACTCTGTCGGGAATTTCACTATGGCTTGTTCATTTTTCATTAAGTTAAGACCAGGCATTCAGTGTCATATGCTGTTGGACACAGGGGAATTGCTTCTGTCATTTTCACAGGAGCTGCCGAAAACAAAACTATCACTTTACTGGATAAATATTCACATCAAAGATGTCACAAGAGTTTGGCCGGGCAGCAATCGAAGACAATGGTAGAGAACCAACTTCAATTGGCCATGCACAACTTGCCAGCAGCTCACTAGTATGCAGCCCATAGTGCAGTTTTTTGCTCTTTTTATCAACAGCACAGCATGGCTAGACATCTGCTGTAGAATCCCAAGGGACACAGTCTCATGGCTCTGAATCCTTAATTTTCCTACTGATAATAGCATTGGAGTATTTTATCCCAGATAAAACAATGGCATTATTAATTTTCATGTAAATCACAATTTATTGTTAATTTAATTCATATTTATTATAATTTGTTATATTTTAGAGTATAAACACCAACACAAGTTGTTGTAAAATACATATTACTTTTCATAATAGTTAACACTTTAATAATGAACTGCATAATTAAATATTTCCTAATCTGCTCCTAACATGGTATTATTTTAGTAAAAAATACTGACTCATGATTACAATTTATATTAATTTATATTAACTCCTAAACAGCTGCTAAGATGTTATTGTAAAACAATAGTGACTCATGATTATAATTTATATTAATATGTATGTACATGCATGTAAATATACAAGGAAATATAGTATTGAGAATATATGTAATATTATGTATATAACAGAATAATAGAACAGTTGTGAAATATACGCACCCACATACACACACAACACAACATTTATGTGTACCTATATATATATATACATATATATATATATACATGGCATGTGTATGTATATATATATATGTATATGTATACACATGTAAAAACAAAACAAAAATAAAATTTCACATATGCATGTGATATGTATAAAACACATATAAAAAAGCATAAACAAATATAAAATGTAAACATAGGTCACTTTCCTGCCACAGCAGTAATGTAAAATTACTGCCTAGCTAATAACAATATAGTCCAAACATTTAAGAACATACTACTTTCTCAACAGACAAACATTCCCAGTTTCAAACAGTTGCACTGCACTCATGACGTTACGTAATCAAATGTAAAATCTACCCACCATCTCATTCCAACACACCTGATTACATCAAACACACCCTAGTGCTCCCTAAGTCATCTTTCCCACCCTCACCACTCCTGGCGACTAGAGGACATCATAATTTGCACCTTCTCACAATGGACAATAGACCTCTCTCTTAGTTTCTAACATTTCAAAGATACGACCACGCGATTACTTCACAGGTAGTCTGTGCGGACATTGTGCTGAACTGCACACCTCTGGGAGAAACATACAAAACAGTGGTGCAACAAAACCAGTTAATTGGTTGCCACTATGCTTGGTTACCAATTGTACTTGGTGCATGGTAATGGGATAATTTTCTTATCATTGCTCGAAATCCTGCCTCTAACAAGTTTCCAGACAATGGTGCTGTGGATCTGGAGGAGATAAGCACACCTGGTTTGTTAAAACTCACTCACTGCTCCAGTATAACGTCTACAGTTGTGATAAGTGTTCACAAAGGGCTACAGCTGACAAGACAATGTCTTCATATCATGTGTCTGTCTGTCTGTAGAAGGTTCGCAACAGAACATTACATAAAATTGTTAATGCCACTCACTGTATCTCCAAATATTCTATTACAATTTACACACAATATTAGTTTGCGATTAACACCTGTTATTTTCCAGATGAAACAAACTGTCAAATTAATGTTTTCTGTTGCGTGTTTGCAATTTGATAAGTTTTTGTACAGATATTGTTAACCATAGTTTGAAATAGGTGCATATTGCATGCAAGATTGGTTTGCATATCCTTTATGCTTATAGATCATCTACAAACAATAAAAAATAAGAAACTCCTTCAAAAACAAATGAAAATATTAAATAAATACATACTTCACATGCCATTACAATAAAAAACAATACAATAATGTTTTAATTTACCAATTTTGGAAAGAAAATAATATCAGAAATAATAACTAAAACATATTAATTATTAAACAAATAATGTGCCATTAAAATATATACAGTTATGCAAGCATATACATTTTGAAAATATTAACAATTTGTGAGGCAGATTAGGAAATACCTAGTCAGAGGGTTTATACTGGTTAGTGTTCCCTTTGCTCAGAGATGCAGGAGGACACTGGAGGCTTATAGACTTATAGTAAACTTGAGTAAAGTATTCCTATCAATACTGTTAAACTGCAATACAGCGAGGACTTTTATTGAGCCTTTACAATTAAGTGTTCCTAAGCTTCAGCAAATTTACACCAAGATAAAACTGGTAAACATGTCCTGTTATGTCTACTCATTAGCAAACCCTTCTCTTGTCAGGATTAACCAGAGGTTGAATTACATGGCACACCAATAAAGTTGAAAAGATATTTGGTGACTGTATTAATTAATATGCATAACAGAAACATATTTAATATATTTATATGTATATCAGTATTGTAATATATAGCTCTTTCTTCAGGTAACAAAAACAGTAATCCAAATGTCAACTAGTGAAGAACATCACATAAAAACGGCAGAAATGCAGGATTATATTGTAGAATCTTAACTGAATCAGAACAATCTGATATTCCGATTTTCAAGCATTGTCAACAATTTCAATCTGCATTAACAATGTGCTATACCATCATATGATTGGAATAAGGCAACTTCTTTGTTACAAAAGGATGTATTTGTGTTGAATCATATTGCCATGCAAGAATCAGCAAAGGTAATGTCAACTGCATCCAGACAGCTATATATATAAATACTACAATTTTAAACCAAACACTTTCAGCATAATGTATGTGTTAGACATGATAGACTATCCAAATGGCTCCATCCAAACTATCTGTTAAATACTATACCAAATCATGACATGGGTAGTTAATTGTTTTAACTCAAACACATTCCATAGGAAGATATGTTGCCACCTCAAGTTAATCGTACATAATAAACAATTATTATAATTGTTCACTCCATAACTGCAAACTTAACTGCAAAACTGCAAAAGTAAAATAAATTTTAATTCCTACTTAACATCTCCATCTACCCGTATATAGCAGTGTCGTCTGCTAAGCATCACGGTGAAACCGTTATAATTAACATAAACTCATCAAGAGGGAAGCAACTGCACAGACACGCCAAATCCTCACCCTTCAATTAAACTCACAATAATTCCACGGCTCACGGTGCAATTTACAGCTCGCATTTCCACTCACAATATGTAGCTGTCACTGACAATAAATGATCATTAACTGCCTAAAGACACTGAAGACTTCAACCGCGGTTAACCATGTTTATTCCCGTTGAATGCTGCGGGTGCAAAACGCGGTTTCATACACATAATAAGCAGGCGTCCCTATGCTGGTTAGCATTGAGACGGCCAATGGATACTCTCTGCGCTTCTCCCTTTCAACGGCTCTCGACAGCATTCAATAAGGCGAAGAAAGCAAAGTTGTTCCACGTGTAATCCACACCCATAGATCTCAGGCACAAATGATTTGCGAAGTGACAGACAGTGAACCCAAAGCAACAGGATTGCATTCAAATTGTGAGCAAACTTAGCGCTTCTTAAGAGGATTTAGCACTGCTACTGTCAGCATGTTCATGTCCTGTTCTGACACACATCAACTTGCTATATTTGTCATTGCAGCATAACTTAATTTGGCCACTTTTACTATTTTATTCTAATGGTTCAAAAAGTGTGTTTAAATTGTTTACCTTTACAACTAGGCTCTTACAATTAAATACCTAATCAAAAGGTGGTTCATCCATGCACAATAAATTGTTTACAGCACTACAACAATAAGTGATATGATATATATATATATATATTTAATATATATTTATATATATATATTCTGGGTTACATATAATTATATACCTCATTTTATATATTATATATGGACATACAGGTATATAAATACACAGATAAAATAGAAGTACAAGTGTGTATGACAACCTTCATATTAAAATTTTAAAAAGTACTCTTGTTTAGTTTAATTAAATACTGCATAATTTTTCAAGTAATTTTGCATATTTTAGAGGTAGTTTTTATGTTGACTCTTCAGACTTGTGTTAAGTTAAGCAGCTTAGGCAGGAAAAGACACTAAACATGTTCTTGATTGACTGATAGATGATGATTCTGTTTGAAAATTCATTAATTTGATGTGCAACTATACTATCTATAATAGCCTGCCTCCTGAAACCAGCTTCTACCTGTCCGAATGAAGGAATCCAGCCAAGTGTGAATAAAACAAAGCAAACAGAAATCATGACGCCACATTGCCCGAACCAGCATGAGGTTACCCACTAGAGTTGGGTAACTCCCTACTTACTCAAGCTATTACTTGCATGTTGTCTTCACCTTAGGGAAATACAATTGCACAACACAAGATGTCTACTGCCTGAAGGCAACTAGTGTCCAACCCAGCCTGGTCTTGTGGCATTATACCAAACCCTCCTCTGAGTTACACAAAAGGTGCCAAGCTCTGGGGGTATTGTGTGTAATTGCAGTTAATCTCTGGTCATTAGCTCTACAACCCTATGGCATACTATTTATTGTGTGTGTCTTTCTACAGTCAACACAGTAGGATGAAAGCCATATATTTAAGGTACCTCTCTTGAGAATACTCACTGTTAAACTCCCACAATAAACTCAACAATTCTATACGTGATACTTAGATATATGAATATATCCATATTTGTTATAATTAAACACTCCATTAATTTAACATTTTGACTGAAAATCATAATTTTAATTACTCTTGATTTTACATTTTGACTCTTAACTGAACAAAATGTTTCCCCTCTATTATGTATAATTATTTATGAAAAACTTGTTTTTTCTTTCAATTATTTGTAGTACTTATAAACACAAACAAGCCTATATATTGACATCTACCGCCCATGCTGATTATCAAAGTACACACCAACTACGATACAAGAGAAAAAGTTAAATCGACTGTGGAAAATAAAATAAATTTGAACGATCCAGTCTGATGAACCCTTTCACACATACACACCTTGTTCTAATGTCCTCATCAAATAAGTCATTAATTAGTTGACAGGATTAGGAAGAGTGAGACTCACCCTCAAAGAGCACCATCTTGTGTGATGTGGGTCAGTGTCTGGTGCTGTACCGTAGCTGATCCTCTCGTGTGTGTGAACAACTTAACAAGTGAGCAGTGGTCACCACCTCACGCCAACTAATACGCCTTCGAGCACCAACGTTCGCCAATGGCATACCACTTATTGTCAGTGTGAAAAGCGAAAGAACTGCTGCTGTGACCGCCCATGATACGACAAGTCAAGGCACGACGGGAGAAAGTCACTCATGTGGAACCGACTGCAGCAAAGCAGCCGGTGACTGGCTGCTTACTTTCTTCAAGCCAACCCTCTCGGAAGTCACCGTCTTACGCCAAAGCGTGACGGTGTCATTGGACAGTGTCACTGCTTGTGATGGCTCAGTGGATGTTATCATGAAAGACGTCATATGGTGCTTTGTTGGTGGCGAGTTCCCTATTAATTTACTCGCTCCAGTGTCGGCTTCAACGATATCTGATAAATGTTCAAACGTTTTGCGGCTTTTAATCTAAAGTACATGACTGTTGCCGTCTGGTGAGCTATTGGAATCTGCGATACTTGTCAAACAGGATCTTATCTTTGCCGGATCTAACAGGATGACAGGCTAACGAAGCTACAAGTACACTGCAGGCTGATCCACTTAGCAAAACTGACCATGACCAAAAGGCAGCCACGCGCCACAGAACAGTACAAGTGACAAGTTAAGCAAAACTATCTTGTCGCTTCTGAAGCATACTGTTCCTGGGGACATCTCCTCAATTTAGTGTTCAAATTACTATGATTTCTTATGCCAATGTTAACTTTCTTTTGTGTTGATTTCAAATGACTTATTATGTATTTAACAGTGTTCAATTTAAATTAATAAAATGTTTGATTATAATAGTTTTGATGCAACTATTTTGTCATACTGTTTATTGAATAAAATGTATTTTATATAACAGTACATACAAAATTCATATTTATTAATTAAATACTGAAAGTACATGACTGCATGTGTTTTATTAAACTAAAACACTATTCCTCAGTGCTTTACTGCTGCAAAAATATATTTTATTATTATTATAACACATTGTAAAATTGTAATATCAGTCACCTTATAAACTGGTAGTTTAATAAACATTAACTACAAAATAAACTACAGACATAATATTACTGAGGTAGGAAGACTACACAAGAGGAACAGCTGGCAATTATAATTATTTCAGCAAATTGCTGTAATAGTAACAGGAAAGAAAAAACTGCCCCTAATAAGAACTGTCCATAATTGGAACTGCCCAAATAGATATCATGCTGCATAAACTGCAACATGAACTGACCATAATTAATTATAGCAACCACTGTAATTGTAATTAGTCAGTGCCTTTGATTTTTGAGTAATTGTAATTTAACCAAATTGTTTGGCCAATGTCAATTCCATCTGCTGTGTGCGCCACTGATACTGTTGATAGACAGACACTCTCAATTAAAAATCACAGTACGGTAATACTCTTGACTAGCAAAATCAGCTTTACCCATTCTGCAGATTTATGTGTGCTTTACAGATTCTATTGCCAAAATAAATAACTGGACAGTTTTTAGTTTCCCAGGAACAAATCTGGAAAACACAGGATTGCAGGGCTAATATATTGACTCACTCCACTATTTTAATGTCATATTAAAACAGCTATTTCTACAATCTGAGTACAGCTGGCGTGCTTTGGGGCTACTCTGATATTAAATTCTTGTCAATCAGCTTCAGATAATTATGGTATAATTTACCATACGGTTTTTAAGATGTTTTCTGGAAATATTACTAATTGTTGTGTTTATTGCTGGAGTTATGATAAGTAAATAATGTATGATAAAACCATAAATAGTGTATGCTATCAATTTGGTTAGATTTTGGTTTCGGTTGATCTTTTCATCATACTGAAAATGTCCAAAAAACATTATCTATTTTTTTCACTTGGGAAATCTTGCAATATATCATAATACAAAAAATTACTTATAAAGAGATGCAAAACTCCCCAAAATGCAACTGCAGCATTCCTCCACATATATAAAATTATATATGCAGTGTCCATTACATGAGGATGCTTGGCAGTTACAAAACATTTTGTGTTAAACTTTAATAAGATACATATTTGAATTTAATGAGAACAATAATTTTTTTTAGAATGTATATCAGTATTGTAATTAGACATTACAATTAAGTGTTTGGGATATTTTTTTAAATGCAGGAGACTTACTAAATAGGATGTCTGTTGTGTAGTTAGGGCAGGTTATGTAACAGTGGTTATCTGAAATTAGGATTGATGACTTCAGAAAGGGAAATAGCTTAGCTGCATAAACATCCAAGAGTGTAATTAAATACAGTGTTTCTCTGATTACAACATAGTGAAACAGATGTGAAATGAATGCAGAAGAATAACAAAGCATACAAGAACCACAAATATGTTCACATTTTCACATGTCTAAACATGTCTAGTGTACGCAGTACCCCGGCTTGGAAACATAATAATATCCTTTTTAGTGTGTGCTTTTCAAATGTAAAAAGGCTTTAATTGCAGATGAGAACTTTAACCACGCACAATAACATTCCTAGACAAACAGCATAATTATTATATTGCACCACAAGTGAAAGGAAGTGTACTATTTGTATGAACTTGAAACGTTCATTTGACTGCATAGAAAGCAAAACATTTATTGCACAATCAACCAGTTATGCCCTACTAAGGTTGGCGAAGGGGTTATAGATTACTTACCAGATCTTATTTTTACTTACAGCAAAAGACAAATGTTTCCAATTCCACACAGTGTAATACTCACAACAGCAACTTAACAAAAACAACAGAATGAGCAGCATACAAGGACTGTTTGCAGAAATTTACCTCAATTAAACAGGTAGACATATCACATGAAGGCCAATGCATGTGCACTTATGAGATAACTGGCATTTATAAGATGACTACATGAGATCTTTGCCAATATGTGTCATCAGAAAAATGACATAAGATGCCAATTTATGTACAATCACAAAACTGCTGTTGAATATTTTTGAAGATCACCAAAAACTTAACAAAAATAAACTGACGGTTCTCAAAAACACCTTCCATGGGACTCCCCAAACCCCCACCTTCAGACTGTCCAAAAACCTCCAATTGCACCCCATTGGGGCTTACCAAAAACACTTGAGGCTCCCAAAAAATCTAAAAACTCCTCCAAAATGCACCCCCTTTCCTAAATATTGGGGGCTAATCCTATCTCCTGCCCCCCACCAATGTTTGAAATTACTGCCAACCTGGAGGCCTGATACTGTCAAGTATTTTATCGGGCCTGTAACTTTGAAAAAGAGCAGGCCCGCAAGACCGGCAGATTTTCTATAAGAAAATAACAGAGCACTTGTCAAGTATCCGAACCAACCTCGATTTTGCCATTATAACTACGTTTGCCTAAATTTAGAACCTCAGTGATTTAGTTCTATCATTCAGCATCATCCCAGGGATATTTATATTACGAAAATAATGCATCTTAACATGCTTTTGAGGCCCAAAGAGCAACCCGGTTTGCATCAGTCTGTGCCGCTGTGGCTGCGCATTAATGCATTGAGCGATATAGCAGTGTAAGTTGTTGCAAACTGGGTCGCTCTTTGGGCTTCAAAAGTGAGCTAAGATGTGATATTTTCATAATGTAGATATGCATGGGATGATGTTGAATGATGGCAATAACACATGAGGTATAAAAATTAGGCAAAAATGTTATTGTAATGAAAAAGTTGAGGTGGGCCCGGATACTAGACAAGTGCCAATAATGGAGACACTTGTGTACTTCCGAACGGGAAATTTAACGTAAGTGTAGTACAAAAACAAGTTGCAAAAACAATAAAATATCGATGCTGATTGATTGAATGAGTTTAGTTTTGTAGTGCTGGCACTTCCAGCAAGTTCTGCTCAATGTAAAAGAGGCTTCAGCACAGTAAGACGAGTGAAGAGTTAAAGACTGAGTTTCGAAACTGCATCAATTCGTCCACAATGTCAGCTACCATCACCATTCAGCTGCATTCACCTGACATGGCTGGCTTCAAACCCACATCCAGCACTCGTGCAGTGACTCATGTTTGCCTGTCAATAATAAACTGTTGCCTATGTTGACATTTTATATTCGCTGGTTCATTACTCTGAATATCACAAATTAATATGCAGGACAGACTTAGCATGAACCAGTTTAATAATTGCCATGCGTTACAGCTGCAAATGTATATTACTTGTGTAATTATGTTAATATTTGGACCACCAACTTTTGTGAGGGACCACCAACTTTTGAAAGTTGAAGGTCCGATTGAGCACCAACTTTTCAGCTAAGGTGTAAAACACTGCCCCCCACCAAAAATATTTGTGAAGAAAACTGGCATTGGATTATTCTGTCTTTTCTTGATTGTATACTGGCCAATACCCTTGTGGAGTCATACAGTCAGGTATATAACATCTTTAGCAACAAATAATTGTCCATTCTGACTGAAGAATACAGTTCAACTTCACACCTAGCCACTGAGTACTGGATGCTACAAGTTCCACTCACACTAGAGTAATCTTTATTTGGCCTTGTCCTGGTCAGTACCTCTGAATGGTCACTGCTACTCACCCCCAGGTGACTGGTCAACTCAACAGGGTGACTGATGGCCATCATTAACATTGTGCCTCTTTAGGGTAGATTGCTGGCTCAACAGGGTGGTAATTGGGCCTAATTGCTCTGGTCATTGAGCAGTGACCAGTGACCAGTGACCAGGTAATGTGTCAAACAGTGCAAAGTAACACCCTGACCACTGTAACAGGCAATGCCATAAGAATGGAATGATCCTTTGTAACTATTGAAGCAGTTAGAATCTTGAATATCTATACAGGGAAGGATTAATTTCAAGAGAATATACCTGTTCTGTATACCATATTTAATAAAAAATTCCTTATATTGTTATAACCGTTTATTTTTTTATTCCTAACTGTTTAATGTTTTTAATGTTTTACTTTAAAATATTTATTTTCATATTCATATCCACCAGTGTATGGGATTTTACCTGAAATAAAATTATTTGTACCCTGGTATGCACAACTGTCAACAGTGGTGACTGAATTAGTTTAATAATGTGCTATGAGTAGAAGTAAAAGTAATTCACCTCAAAACTACTTGAGTCAAAATACCTTCTAGAAACCTACTTGAGTAAAAAGAAAACAAACTACTTTCCAAAATTACTTGAAATAAAAGTAGAAATGAAAGTAGAACAGAAACAGTTATTGTTAGACAAGTAACCAACATGAGTATTGCAGCATCAGCAAACAAAAAATTTAAACAAAGTGAAAATAACTACTGTTAGATACAACATATACATAACTAATGTTATATAGAAACTATTACACTGTACCTCCTAGATACAAATACTATCATGATCAAAAGAAAACAAAGCTCACAACTGGATAATATTAATAGCTTTTGGCATGGCGACAGGATCCTCCTGGTGACTAAATGTGTTTCATGAAATTTCATTGACAAGCAGAGTGCCACTAGACAACGTATAGTGTAGTTCAGACAAAAATGTAATGAAAATATATCGCAAAGTAAATGAAATAACAAAATAAAATGTAGCATTCCCTCAGAGAAAACTACTTTGTTACAAACAAAAGTAGTTTGTAGAAATTATATTTGGTTACTCGTAATTTACTAGAGAAGATTTCTAAAGTAGAGTAACAAAGTAGTTTCATGACATCACGGACTTTCACTCATTCAGTCCATCTCGTTCTTGTTATGCAAAATTTAGTCAGATGTTTCATCAAAAGTTAGTCAAATGTTTCATTCATTTCAAAACTCAGTCTAATCTCTCATTTCTAATATTGACCAACTGCCTGCTGAAATCCATATTATTTGCATTTCAATTTAAAAAAAATTAAGAGAAGGTTCTGTAATCTTATTTGCAGTGACAGGCCCACACTTGTGGAACAGCTTTCCAAACTGTGTGTGATTGGCTGGAACATTGGCGGCTTTCCGGAAACAACTTAAAAGTCATTTATTTCGCCTGCACTATCTGCCTTGATGCAAACACTGGCTGCCACATCTAAATGACAAAAGTTTTTATTTCATAGTATTGGTTTTTAATTTCATTGTTTGAAATTGGATTTTTACACATTTATTTATTTTTATTGTAACTGATTTAATTAATTGATATTTTAGCATTTAGTCTACACGCCATTTTAATGTGTGAAGGGCTTTGATCGGTATTTATCTAAAAGCACTATATTAAGAAACATAATTATTATTATTATTGCAGGACGTAAACGTGTGCTGCTAGTCTGGCTACATTGGCCAGGTAGCTGTTCGACATTCTACAGATATAAATTGTATGCACACAAACTGCCTTTGGTAGAAACCAATAGGTAATGTAGGGGCATGAAAATGAATGTAGAAAATAAGGTAACAAGGAAGTAGTCTTGGAAAAGTCACAGAAAATAAAGTTACAAATTTAAATACTGATATAATTGTTTGTATGTATAATATAAGTTGAAATATAAAGTACATTTGGCTGAATATTCATCTTACTAATCAACATTAAAGACAACATAAAATATCCATTGCATAATTTTAATAAAAAGTAATTTTAGTTTTATGCAAGAATAAAACATTAAAAAAATATTAATTTGCATAATCAAATTGAGCTGTTTTCAATTATAATTGAAACTGTATTTAGTATTAAAAAACATTGTAGTGTGACTCTATTTCTTGTGACAGTCTCCTAGCCAAAACTGTGACTTTGTTTTGTGACTCTTCCCGTTATTTTATTTTCGCCCACCATGAAAGTACCCAGATGAAGCTTGTTGACAAATTAGCAGATAGTGTCAGCTCTACCTTGGTTCCAATCAATCTAGCATGATTTGGCAAAGGTGTCAGTGATTCCTGTATATAACACAAATGTGCGCGTGAGGACACCTTATTTGCGAGTTTTTGCCTTGCTACCTGATAGATGGATGGCTTTAAATGATCAATCAATCAATGTATATTTAGAGCAAACATCTGTATATTTAACAGCTTGCCTATGATGTCTTGTAATTCACTCTTCTGCTTTATGCACTGGGGAAAAACGGTGAATACTACCTGCTAGCTCTATGTGTGCGGTTGTTGCTAATCCATCAAAATATATTTAGGTGAAATCTCTTGTAGATTTATGGCTTTGTTGATACGTCATAATATACCTATCATTTGGTTTCACAAGTGCAGAATTAGAATGCAGTGAAGCATCCCGGAACATACATGTATGTGGTCTTTCCTCTGCAGGTGGTTAGTAATGATTGTAGGAAACCCTTCAAGGTCAAAACCCATCATGGAAAAATCCCCTCATGAACAAACCCCTCACCTTTTTAGAGACAGACTTATGGTAAAAACAGAATAATGCACAATTAGCAAGATCATTATTATTTTCTTCTATTATTCAACATATTGAAGTGCCAATATATGTGTAACTGAAGTAAATAAACAAATTGCATAACCAATTAATAACGACTGTTAGGGGTTATGTCTATGAGGGGTTGTATCCATTAAAAGCATTAATGTGGCAATCTTCAGAAGTGACATATTCTTGGTGATTTAAGGCACGAAGACTTGTTTTTAATAAAATCATGTTATATGTCACAATCAGATATCTAGCTTGTCAAAATGATAAAAGCAAAAACATCACAATTTAGAATGTTGATGTTTCATCCTTAATTATATATCACTACCATCTAATATGATGAGCTTATTTCCATGTACATACAAGGTGAATCACCTCTCTATTGCATTCTAATGCATTGTGTTATTTCACTACAAGTATTAACTCAATATGATGATGATGACATTTGAACTGTCACTAAATTCATAAAGATGGCATACATTTCAAACCATACATTTATCCACCAAGGTTTTCGCCCCTTGCAAAAATTCAAAACTGACCAGTTTAAACCAGATGAAAGGGCACAATATGTGATAGTGGCTAACTTGAATTGTATTTGATATGCAATTGGAAGCTAGTGTAACTGTTTAAGTCTGTTTACTGTCTAGGGGCAGAGATGGTGAGAAACGAGGTGCTTTTAGTACCATAAGTGCTAAACAATTCTGTACACGTTGGAGTTTAGCTAAGTCCTTTTTAGCAATATTGTTTAGGAGTGAGTTACAATAGTCAAAGCAATTGCTAATCAGAGCTGCTGATATTGTTTTAGCAGTAGATAAACACACATGATGCCGAATTCGACAGAAATCGCGAATGTGGTAGAAACAGGATTTACATACTTGAGAAATGTTCTGATGAATGCTGGGATCACTGTCAAAGACAATACCTAGATTACAAACGGTATCTGATGGTGATGTATCATGTATGATTACCAAGCATTTAACTTGAAAGTAGGTAAGAACGTTGTTTTGTTGTTGTTTTGTGCCAATAATAATTAGATCAGTTCTATCTGGATTAAGCTTCAATTCACTTGGTGAAAGTGATTTATACACCTGTGTATCATCAGCATACAAATGATACAGATGATTTATATTATGATTAGTTATTACTTGGCTAAGGGATGTAGTGTATAAGCTAAAAAGAACAGGGCCAAGGACAGAACTCTGTGGGACACAAAATGGAAGATGTTCTGGACAAGACAGTGAGCCAGATATATTAATGCTTTGGTATCTCTCTAAAAAATATGAACAAAACCATCGAAGAGCAGTGCCAGAAATCCAAAAATGTCTATGGAGGTGTTGTAAATTTTACAATATTTCTTATTTCCTGCATATATTTTCCTCACAAAACCGACTTTAAAATTGTGTTTTGAGATTGATGAGTATGACTGGATATTATCTTGATGGGGAAGATATTTAGGGGGAGATATACTGCCAAGCTGTGGAAGATTCTAAGATCCTATGGAGTCCCTCCAAAGATTCTTTCACTGATAGAGAAGTTTTACGATCACTTTGAATGCAGTGTCAGTCTGAGAAATTCAGTAACCAGTCTGAGTGGTTCCCAGTGAAATCCAGTGTTAGACAGGGCTGTATCCTCTCCCCATCCTCTTCTTGGTCGTCATCGACAGGGTTATGTGAAAAACTACAACAGATAAACCCAGGGGCATCCAGTGGACTCTGTTCTCCCAGTTAGAAGACCTCAACTTTGCCAATGACCTTGCAGTTCTCTCAGTAAAGCTTGACCATCTGCAAGAGAAAATTAATAGACTAGACAGCTATGCAAGGCAAACTGGGCTTAACATCAGTACCACCAAGACACAAGTGATGTGTATCAACACCACACCAACTGCTATCATTAATGGAGAACCACTTGAGTTTGTAGAGGAATTTATGTACCTGGGTAGCCTCATCAGTAGAGACAATGGAGCCAAAAAACATATCAAAGAAAGATTAGGGAAAGCCCGCTGTGCTTTTGCCAAACTTCAGACCATTTGGAAGTCAAAGCAGTATAGCTTGAAAACAAAGATAAGGCTCTATAACAGTAATGTGAAGTGTCTCTTACTTTATGGCTCAGAGTGCTGGTGATCGAGTGGTAAAAGGGGACATGGCAAAGATCAATGCCTTCCACAATGGATGCCTGAGGAAGATCTGCCGGATGATCTGGCCTAATAAAATATCCAATGCGGAACTTTGTAAGAAGACAGTGTGGTTCTAGAGATCAAACGCTGACACTTGCGATGGCTTGGACACATCCTTAGAATGGGTCAAGACCGTATTCCTAAAGTCGCCCTGAGATGGACAACACCTGGGAAGAGAAAGCGTGGAAGCCCAAAGACCACCTGGCATAGGACAGTGATAGCAGAACTGGCTGAAATGACGCTTTCGTGGGGCGAGGCACAGTCCGTTGCAAAAGACTAAACCCAGTGGAGAGACATCAGGGACAAAGAGGATAACTCAGTAACTCGATACTGCCAGGCTGAGGTCAATGCAACTTAAAGTGTCATGAAAAGGTGAGGCTGTTAATTAATGACATCATGAGATTACGGAGTGACCTAGAAGTAAAGTGCCAAGGTGATCAAACAAAGATATTGATGAACACCTACTTTAAGAAGCCCAGCATTCAATGTTAACAGAAAAAACTCCAACCAAATTATTAACATGAATTACGATGCAATTGAAGAAAATAGCAATGCAGCACTTTCCTTTTTATTGACGATGTCTCGCAGCATTTGTCATGAGCCTGAAGACACTTGTGGTGATTTAGTATGACCAGTTTGCATAAGTGGTCTGGTTCTTTACAAAGGAAGCCCTTTCACAACCTATTTCAAAGCCCCGTGCCTGCTTGATTTACCGTAAGAATGGAAAACTGCATTACATCATTTAATGAATTGACAAATGCCGCAAAAATGCAGACATGCCTGAATCCCATTTTCAGAAGTGCGGCAGCCTTTCAAATTAAAACCTCCCAACATCGATCTTGCAAACTCCATCCAAAATCCTACATGAGTAGGTACATGTGTTATTTTGGTTTTTATGTTTTGTTCATCAGATTCTACATGCATTACATAAGTGAGACATTCACTTGCATCAAAATGCAATCAATTTATTCGACGGTGCTATGAACCCGAGGAAGTCTTCCAACAAAAATGCAGACAGAAGGGAACCATCTTTGTTAAATCTAACTAAATATGTTCACGTCATCATCCATCTGGTTGTAGTTGCATCACAGCATGTTCTGAAGGAATGACGCACGGCAAAGATGAAGCGCATTTAATGGATCTTAACGCAGGAAGACAGACTGCCTATTGTATGGCACAAACACGAGATATGTCATTTCTCCACAGGTTAGTTACGCAACATAGAAGAATGCATTGCAGTTGTCGACAGCCAAGGGCGAACAACAGGACTCAATAGCAGCAAGAACTCGTTTCCAATGTTCATTTTCAGAAACTTGCTGCTTGTCCAAAGTGGCTTCTCTTTGAGAGATTCACCCAATGTAGTTAGTGCATTTATCATGAGCAAAAACTAACCAACAAGAAGTGCGGTGTCACATGTCAGTTTGCACAAAGACAGCAAAAGATTACGCCGGTTTTGCCGACAACTTTCGGCATGAAAGCAAATAAGATATCTTCAAAGTGCCGAGTGATGAATAACAAGGGGTAAATACCTCATAATTAGTGGGTTTTTTTGCGGTGGAAGGTTTTGTTCAGAATAATAGAATGAAAGACATGTAGTTGTCAGGACATTGTATTGCCAACATAGACTTTGTCATTGAATGGGTCAGTTTGGGAGTACTTCAGTATGACCAGTGCAATAAGTGTGGATGATCTAGTGATGGAGTGTGGCTGGAAGTGGGAGATTGGTCAAAACAACTTGTGGGAGTTGGGAGTGGTGATATGTGGGAGGAGGACTCTGAAACAATGATGGGATGAATTAAAGTTACACATAATAATTTCCTAGTGATCTCGGATAACTACTTTGCACTATTTTATTTACGTTAAAGCATTCATTTTACCGCGGTATAAAGAACATTATGTTCAGAAATGCAGGTGTGTTCTGCAGATTATCATCCTCAAGAATTGTTCTATCTGACACCCTCCCAAACAAGTTTTAGATTTTCATAAAAAGATATCATTTTAAATTTGAGCAGATTTAAATATATTGGGCACCTTTTTCATGGACAGAAGTCACATTTTACAAGTTATACAGATCCTTTTAAAGTAAATGGAAAACCAATCTAAACACAATAAATGAGAGATGATAATCATTTATTTACACAACTGAATTACAATACAGACTGCCTGCAATGGTGAACTTCTGCCTATTAGTACTGCTTATAATTTCGTTCATGACACTTTGTGCCTTTCGGGGAAGACACTTAAAGCTATTATACCTGGTATCAATGCCAGGGGAAGTCAAGATCCTACATGGTGGACTTATAAAAAAAACCATGTGGGTGCTGCATTTCTGATGCGAGTTTCTCCCATTTTATGTTACTGGAAAATCTAGGCTGACTACCAGTATAACAGTCGTTCACTGTAACTGTATATTTTACCCCACCCTGTCAGATAACTTCCTCCAAGGGATAGGATACCCTAGGGTTTCTTCCACGGTCCACCACCCTGTATATTCCCCTCTCAATTACCCTGCTGAGCTGTTGGAAGATATTTTGCTATCAAGTATGAATTGGCACCACAATGCCTTGTTCATTCTGAGAGAAAGCAAATCTATATAGAATCCACTATATGCTAGTTCGTTTGTGAAACTTTTGTACCACAACTTAGTTTTGGTGCAACCATAAAATAAACAATTTACTTCTTAAATTCTGAGTGCAAAATTAAGTGGAATCAAATTGAATCTTAATGTAAATACGCAATATGAATTTGCATGCGTTTCTGTAGTTGTCAATTTGTGTTGCTCTCTCAAAAAAACCATTTGATTGACAAATTCTGTTGGTTGAAGGCTAAATGCTGGTCGAACAACTGGCTTTAACAAACAATCAGATGGTATGACCACAGTCAATTCTTTCAACCATTTAAACATATCATAAACCAAAGAAACGATTGCATTAAAAAAAAATTAACAGTGGATATTATTTCAACTGTTCATATATTACATATTTGGATGCCAATTAGAACCAGATTCGCTATGGGCTAAACTACTTGAGGAAGCTTATATCAAATTTAAAAACAATTTACAAATAAAATTCCAGTTTTATTTATTGTACAAGTTTAACGTTTTAATTGAAAAACAATACTGATTACGATTCAATATACTGGTACATCATGAAATATTTATTGTTTTGTTAACCACAAAAGTAAGAAATGTGGCTAAGGAGCAAAGCAATCACCCTAATGCTTTTAGAAACACAACTAGAAATGAGTGACAATTCAGAAAGATAAAGTTATATTTCTTATGCCCAACTGTGCAATCAATTTGGAATAATATTTTGTTCAAGAGTGTGATTTATTAAAAATTCTTTAAAAAGGCAACAGACATTCCACTTCAAATCCATTGGTCAGTTTTGAATAATCAACTCTAAAGCAAAACATTTAGCTCACAGCAATAACTGTAAATTAAGTTGTCACTCCATAAACTCATGTAATAGCATGTGAAACAATTTCCCCTGTTTTTGACGATAGAAAACAATATTGTTTTACCATGGAGCTCTGTAAACATCAAACATTTATGGTACCTCCAAAATAAACACTAACATTCAGATTACTTTTAAATAACTCACAGAACAGTCCATTTTGAAATCCACTGGTTGTAAATGCCATTTTCTCATCATTCACATGTAAATACTTGTGACCGAAGGGCATGCGAGAATACGGGTCGTATGAAATTAGAATAAATAGCAGATATACAAAAGCTTGCAGGTGTGAATAAAGACGGGATGGTTTAAGTCTGGCTGCCGTGGCCATGGAAATAAAAGGTTCAAAATAAAGTGTTGTAAGCCAGCTAATGTCTAACGTTATGCTTACCGAGCCTGAAAAACCAAACCACATCTTTTATCAATATGTGTGATGTCTGTTCTTTTGGAATTGTGGTTTGTGTCTGTTTGATTAATGGTTACTGACTGTAGGAATAATTGATTTTATTTATATTATCAATATTATTGAACATTATCACTAACTGTTTCCAGCATTTCACATTGTTTTAGTGACTAGTTGTCTGTGCAGTACAACTGGTGGTTAGAAGTTGGTCTTACAAGGTTTCATTAAACTCTTCAGACTCTTGCATTACCATTATCAATTGACATTTTCTGACCTGCTCTTTTCGTGTGGCACGCTCAAATAGGCATTAGATTTGTATAATATTACATTTCATGTTTTCACAAATGTATAATTAGTAATTTAACTAAACGACTTTGATTTCACTGATAAATTTTATATTTCTATTTTATTCCGCTGTAACAATGTTTTACATAATTATTATTTGTGGCTAGTTAATTTCTGTTTTTATGCATTTTAGCACCGATATATTTAAGCACCTCTGAATGCATTCTGCACAGATGCACGATACAACAAACACTATTATTATTATTTACCATTTCACATATTAGTATTAGGCTCGTGAAATATTTAATGCCACTTACTTTTATAGATAGTCAGGACTGAACATTTATTTAATTTTTTTTAACTATGTCATAGGAGTCAGTTGGGTTTCTTTAATTCATTTTTGCTATGACCTTTTGTAAGTTTTCTAGTTAGTGTAAAGATATATAATTTTGATAAAATGTTGTAATAATCTATTTGCGAAACCTTACTATCCACCATGCAATGCAAACATGTCATTCAGGCCAAAACATTATAAAACATTAAACAGTCGAAATAATTAAACAATTTATGATACGTCTGTTCTGTCAAGATGTTACAATAGATATCATTGTGACTGTATTTTTATGCACACAACCCATCAGATGTTGTACATCTAGCCATAGGTGAAGTTTCAACTGTTCCATTTCAAGTGTTCCACTATGTGAACAGATATAATATGATATCTCAACTGATCCAGACAGCAACTATTTTATCAATAACCTGTTTACAGCATTATCAATAACCGACTAGCAAACAGAAACGGTAATAGAACGTCACGTTGCAAACAATACAAAAGGCAGAAGCTACACTGGGGAGCTACACATACATGTGAGTGTTTATCCTGTCAACTGATATTCTTTCTTATTAATTATCGAATGTCTGATGTCAATGCCCAAACCCGACAAAAACCGTGAGTCAGACGAGTTAATATCCTGATTAGGGACAGGTATTTGCTGTCATGCCATGCACATTCAAAGACTGAATGAGGCAGCGGCTAGAGTAGACATCAGATGATCTCAACTGGCAGTGAACACACATTTAAAAACATCAAAGCTGAAGTTATGACAGGTCGGGGAGATACGTGTCCACTTGTGGTTGCTCAGTTAGTGCTGTCCTCCTGTTATCTGGCGTTGTCAAATGAGACAAGTGGAACCTGTTGACATGACACCTTTGACATACCCAGCCTCACACACTCTATTAGCAGTCATTTAGCAGTCATTAAAACATCCTATATACACTGTACATAGAAAGACATAGCGGATAACAAAGAGTAGAGTAAAAAGCCTTCCTTCCTTGACTGTTCTGATTCTGCAAGCCTGTAGTACTCTAATCTGGTTTTCTTCATATGTAACTGATAGATACCAAAGTACAAAGGTTGGGAACTGCTTTTCAGCTGCACTGCCGGCTTTATTTGGTGTTCCCCAGGGTTCTGTTCTTGGGCTTTTGCTTTTTACTCTTTACACCATGCCACTAAGCTCTGCTATACAAACACATAACTTGGATCATCATCTTTATGTTGATGATACTCAGATCTACATTTCGTTGGCTAATCCGGATACAAATTGCTCCTTTAACCAACTTAGTAATTGCCTTCAAGATATCTTCCACTGGATGACTGACAGCAAGTTGAAATTTAATGCAAATAAATCTGAACTGATCATTTTTGATACTTCAATGCATAGTAAACTTGGTGGTTTTTTCCCTACGCGTATTTTGAATCTTTGATAGTAACTTCAATTTCCGACAACACATATCTCAAACGTGTCACTGCTATTTAATCATATTCGTGATCTTCATGTCATTTTCTGTTGCTAAAACTATTGCAACAGTGCTTGTTAGCAGCAGACTTAACAAGCAAGCAAGGATATCACAAAACTTCAGCGTGTCCAAAATTGTCTAGCAAGAGTAGTTACAAGATCTCCTCATTTTTCTCACTCTGTACCACTTTTGAAGTCTTTGCATTGGCTTTCTGTATGATATCATATAATATTTAAGATCTGTACCATCACATACCAGGCACTGTCCAGTAAGTAACCATCTTATTTGCATTCACTGCTTACTCCTGTAAGAAAACCTATCCAGCTTCGATCATCTAGTTCTGACCTACCTTTTGTTCCTAGAGTCAACACTAACATTGGAACTAGGGCTTTTTTGTTGCTGCACCAACTCTTTAGAATATGCTCCCTCTTAGTGTTAGATCAGTTGAAAATTTATCTCTACAACCTTGCTTATCCACCATAGCTCCCTAGTGCCTTGACCCATCTGTTGAATATTGCTTATGGATTTTGAGATTGATCAATCCTTTTGTTTTGATGCGCCTCTGTGCAATAGAAGTTATCTTATTATTATTATTATTACTGCACATCCTGTTATTCTGCTAGCCTGTAATCATGCTAGCTAGCTGACCAACCAATCAGGCGTACAGGCAGGCAGGCAGGCAGGCAGGCAGGCAGGCAGGCAGGCAGGCAGACAGACAGACAGACAGACATTTCTCACAGGCTCATACATCAGCATGGGAAGACAGGAGTGGGTCCTAATGCAGCACAATGGAGAATGTAGGACACAGAGATAATTATGGAGTAGGAAAGCATAACTAAGGTTGGCAGGGTGAAGAAGAATGTGAAGGTGAAGAAGAGAGGGAGGGTGAAGAAGAGAGCGAAGCTGCAGATAGGTAGAGGTGGAGACTGAGAGGGGCAGGAAGAACAAGAAAGAGAGGAGATGTTGGGACTGGGTGCAGGAAAGATGGGTGAAACAGAGGAAGCAAAACAAAGGAGTGTAAGAGTGAGGGGGAACAAGCAGGATGAGACTGGGGGAGATAGGCTTGAGGAGGAGAAGGGCTGCAGACTGAGAGGTTGGGAGAGACTTTAGGGGAGTTATGGAAGGCAGCTCAAGGGAGAGAGGGAAAGCAAGGTGAAGGGAGTTGGGGTGAGAGCTGTGGGGAAAGAAAAGCACTTTGACGGAAAGAGGTGATGAAATGTGATAGGGTGACAGGTAACGTGATGTAGACAGGGAGACACATTGAGTGGATGGAGAGAACGGGAACAGTACAGGGAAGGAGGTGTAGACAGAATGTCAGATGGAGAGAGCAAACATGAGAGACGTATGGAGAGTGACAAGGAAAGGGACAGGAGTACTACAGAAAGAGATAAGCAGATGGAGCGAGAGAGAGGAAGTTAGTAACTAGAACAGATTAGACAACACTATTAGGCCATAGTTGAAAACACATATTTTTCTGACAGTTGCATTGTTTGTTTTGAATATATAATATGCAAGGAAGCATTAAGACTAGCTACATTAATTTTAAAATAACTAAATCTAGCTGCAAGCATTCTAAAATCATTCAGTCAAGTTAAATATATTTTTAATGTTTTTTACAGGTTTAAATAATTTAGGTGAGGTGAGTTATAAACCCATGCATTTTGCAGCATTTAACGTCTCATGTGAGGCTCCTTATACATTATCATCATGGCACATTATACATATTTACACTGTATAACCTAAACAATAAATTTTATTCCATGAAAAAAATAGGCACTGGTTTGCAAAACTCTTTAGTTACCTAAATTAAATACATATATTTTCCAACTGTTTGCCTAGATTTTTTCCCCACTGTTAGCATTTATAATAGTTTCCTAAAATATTCTTTTTACAATACTCTCTTGCATATCGACCAGTTTCCACTGTAATTACAGCCCAAAATCCCAGTGTAAAGCTGGAGTGCTTATTTCTTCATCCCTGTCATGCAAATGAATGACCGAGGGCACTAGATGATGTTAATTGGGATGGGCACCCCACAAACACACAGGCTAATCTCACGAGTATGTCAAAACTCAAGACGGCACTTTTGAAGACGACAGAAGAAATCTGGAAAGGAAAAGTCTCCTGTCACGCACAGTATCTCTTCTTTCACACAATAACAACGCTAACAGGCACTGTAAAAGAGCCATGCAATGCATGCATGTTTTCAACCCTTGATTGTTATCGGGACATTATCTCGCAGTGCGCGCCCTGTAATTTTGTGGGGTAATAGCAGCCAGAAACAAGCATTCTGACAGTTTTTGCAACATCATGGTGTACGGTTACTGGGGTGCTTCTGTGCTCTCCTGTAATGGCTGCCTTGATTTTCAATCAATTCCCTTCACCAGAACGGCTTTGCGTGATCAAAAGAATGTTATCTGACAGTCACACTGGTATGAGATAGAGTGTAGTTATTTTACTAAAGATGTTAAACATTATGTCCCAGCTATTGTGTCAGGAACCAAGGAGGAAGATCGCACAGAAAAGTTTAGGTTAGATGGCACTTTGATTAAACATGGGCTCTCTTGTAAGATGCCAATAACAAGCGGTAAGAATTTCTTATCACCTGAAGAGTTTGTAATGAGCATTTTGCGGAACCTGTCAGCAGGTCCAACTGATGCTATCTTTCATATGTTATTCATTTATAAGTTTGCTGCTTCGGTTAAACCTGAGAAACTAGCATTAACACCAACACATCCATTGTTTCAATAATACTGGTGGGAGCACAAGTTGTGTGTTCTGATGTTTTATGGTGTTTTAGTAAACACGTGAACAAATTCTTCCATAAGATATCTATGCGTTAAGTCTTTAACACCTATTCTGTCAAATTTGTGCAACCAAACTGTTAGAAGAGTTGTTTTGATTGAACTACTTGTGAAAATAAACTGGCAAAATCAAAATCTTGTAAAATATGCCTATGTCATGCATCTTATCTGTGCTGAGTACATCACTCTATGGCCATAACATGTCTTGTGAGTCAGTTCGAGATCAGGCAGTATATTAAAACAGGTGTTAGCTAGTACACGAGATTCAGTGACTCAGTGTTTGGTGTTGCAAAAATGTTCTGGTAGTGAGTAGAAACATAGGGCATATTTAAAATGTGATATAGTTAGTGTTTCAGTCATAAAACACAAAAAATAAGGTTTTTTTTTGGCTAGAAAGAATACTGAGGAGGACAGCTAAGATAATTCCTCAACTGAGAGACCTTTGTTATGAAAAATGACTAAACATTTGGTTTTGGCAACCTTAGAAACAAGGAAATAAAAAGGAGATCAAACAGAAGTTTTGAAGATACTGACTGATTATAAACCAAATAATGTCAGTGAAGGAAAAGAATAGATTATATATACGAAAATTTTGATTTTCAGAGAAAACAATAAATGTATGGAACAGTTTATTTACTACTTGAGTAAATGCTAGCAGTGTGAATATGTTTACAATACAATTGACAAACTTATATTGCACAAGAACGGATGATATAGAGAAAAAACATGCTGGACTCCTAATTAGCCAAAGGCTTTCTTGTCCTCTAGGCATTTACATTTTTTCTTGGGATGGCAATTTTGTTCAATTATCTGATGTGTTCAGAACTCTTTTAAGTGGATTAGAATGAAACTAACCTATCTGACAGGAATAAGAAAAATAAAACACAAACATGCATCTTACAGATGCTATGGGGTTAGTTATGCTAAGATTTGGAACAATCCAAAATGGCTTCTAAAACCACTGCCAATACCCAGTGGATTTAGCTGATGTGACTTGGCTGCCAAAATATAGGCTACCATATTGCCCACTCCTGATATCCAAATGTTGAAGTCTGACTCAATAGGTGGTGCCACTGTAGCAATTTATTTTCCCAAAGTCACATAGTGATGACCAAACCAAGACCCACCCATGCATAATGCATTATATTTTGGGGAGCATTACGAACCTATTCAACTATACTTTGGATAGCCTTCGTGCATTAATTGCAGCATGGCTGACTGCTTCCCAGAGAAGTCAGAATTGTTTTCGGTTGAACAGGTCTGCCAGAGAGTAAAATATAAAGCACTCTGGGCAGTCCTATGGACTTACCTTTTAAATGTGTTATGTTTATTAAAAAAAAACTGTTTCATGTTGCCATACATTGCTGCTAACTTTGGCGAACAAGTCCCAACATTTTCACCGCATGATAAATGAGTTCAGGATGTGCATAACTGGGTGAGAAAAAGAACGTTCAACAAATGTGTCTTATAAATGTCCTCAGGTGGCTGTCCTGACAAAGCACCAATTTGTCCAGCACAAACAAACCCCCCAAAGTCAACATCAATTTGTCAGAGGGGTGCTGGTTTAGCTGCACCCGCGACTAATTGAAAAGCACCAGAGAAAGTTTGACAGTGTGTTGGTGACTTATTATGGAGAGGATAAAAGAGGAGGGGGTGACTACGTAGCCCCAGTGCCATTAGTCTGGGGGTGTGTAATCAAAGACGAACACAAGGGGTGTCTCCTGGATACAGGTATGTCTACACACCTGTGGTGGAGAGAGGAAGGAGTGTGCACACCTGTGTTGCCCAGATCGATCAACAGCAATACCTGACCAATGAACCCGTCTGTATATTAATATGCTAACTTTGGGGGCAGTCTTGAAGTATCCCCTCCCAGGTGCTCAATTCCATTCACTTCATTCTGTGTTCATTCACTTCCTTCAACTATTGGTTTCTGATCTATCTACTGGCAATGTATTTAGAAATACAAAGACAACTACGAGTTATTTAGTTACATGTTTGCTGCTCAGATGATATGTATAATATATTGAGTGTTAAGACACTTTCAAGAAAGTGCCACTGTTGTATTAGCAGAAATTACTTGGTCGGTAGGAAAGAGGAAGAATATGTAATCACACAGCATTTATTTTATATGCAAAATCTGCTGTTCAGATGCATTTGCTGAATGTGTACTAAAATAAAATCGACAAATACATCAGAATGGCAGAGATAAGAAAAATGTCATTGTCCTCTTGCCATCTGCAGTTACTGTTCTTGGAGGCAATCTTGTTAAATGCCTTGTTATATAAATCAGCATTTGTTTTACAGATTAAAACATGATTTGTCAAAATGCAGACACAGTTTTGTGAGGTTCGTTTCACTAATTCCTAAATCCTCATAAACAGTAGCACGGAAAATGGTTTAACAATAGCCAATTTGGGTCATGATTAATGAATTTGGCAAACACTTTTTATATAATTACAGGAGTTTTATTACAATCATAATTAAAGACAAAATTGGCATAGATCTGATTTCTTTTATTCCAATAAAACAGGCCCCCAGATTGTGTCATGTTACCAGGAGGTACACTTCGTATCACTCCACTTGACTTAGTGGTTCAGGTGTGCAGTGCTGACACCCTGACATATTGCCCCATGTCTCCACCCCACCCCTCTGTGCCCCCCCCGCAGTGTCTACCCTGTGTAACCAGGTGCGTTCTATTTATCTGTTCTTTCCTTTCAACTCTTGCCGCTCTTATTCACATCAATTAATTTCTCGTTGATTTCTCAGTCAGTTTACCATAGAAAGGTAAATAAATGTGACATCTGTTAGCACAGATTCAACATGCTTTCTATTTTGGAGGAATGCCAACATGGTCAAATGAGTTGGAGGATGATAAAGCTACATTTATCCAGCATACAGGTATTTAGTTTATTTTTACTATTTTACACATTATAAATTAACTGTAAAGTACTTTTGTGTTGCTCTCTTGTGTGCTTTGATAGTTACATATCAGAGGATGCCTATACAGATTGATAAACTAACAAAATAATATTTGTCTGCTTTATACTATAATCTGAAAAGAAAAGAAAAAGATAAGTTCTATATAGCACAGTGTCTAGTTCTTAGGACTGCTCAAAGTGCTTTAAAACATTTTATTCCCTGGTAGACCTGTTCAATCGAACGTCATCTTGACTTCTCTAGAAAGCATTCAGCCATGCTGCAATTAATGTGCAAAGACTATTTGGTACACAAATATCCAGCATTGTCTATAGCAGGTACTCATTCATATAGCTGAGTGTACTGAAGCAACGTAGACTGAACGAACTTGCCCAAGGTTCGAAATGGGAGCACAGGCTTCGAACTCGGGTTCTCTTGATCGAGAGTCCAATGCGATAGCCAATGCACCCTCTAATGGATGTTTAAAATAACAGTTAAATAAGATCATTTGCCATCTTGCTTCATACGAAAGCATTTATTTCAGGTAAAAACACATAAACTGGTACATACAAAATAGGCATAGAAATACATGTTTTAAAGTACATTTCGTGTGCTACTTCCGCTCGGTACCCCCTCACCCCCAGTGTATATATGATGACATGTGTTACAGAATTGTTCATGCAGCCCTTTCTCTGTTTGTATAAAGTTACACCAACTATTGCGTAGGTTGGTAATGGGCAATCCAAATTTATTAATTCACAAGGATTACCACTGTGCACAGACAATCTATACAGTGTATTTCGCATCCTGTGCACAGACAGGTAAATAAAGATTATTGATCTATGTACCGCATATGCTATGTACTACAATTTGTACATATATATAATAATTTTCCATTCTAGCTAGTTAGTGACTGAAAAAACCCTTGAATGCTGTTAGACATATTTACAGCACACGAACTGTCACAGATTGACAATATCTAATTCAAGGGAAAAGATACCTCTGTGCATACTGCACACCTTCTATATTACAAGCTAGATTATTTACTGCAATTTGCTATATACAAAAGTAGGGGGCTCGAACCCCCACCCCTTGACAACATTCATGGAACATGTCTATCTATTGATCTGATATTGACCCTGCTAAATTGCAGCTATTATATGAAAAACAATACATGTACACCAGAGAGACAATGGGAGGGTGGGAGGGAATCAAAATTTTGGTGATAACTGAAGGTGAAGTGTTCTGTACGGCAATGCAAATCGAACTGAATGAGAACCACGATTCTCTGCTCCTACTGCAAACTTTTTCCTGTGCATGCGCTGCTGGCCAATCGCGTGCCGCTCAGGTGACGCGGTTTAATTAGCATTCTGGGCCAGCTTAATTAAGCGCTGGGGCAATTTAAAGGGGTGTGCAGTATTAGAGGAGAAACAGGTTGTTTTTACCACCTAGCTTCTACGCTAGGTGCTCGCTACGTTGTTACACAAAAAAGCTTTTCATCCTGAAGGCCAAAAATTCATTTCGTGTGCTACTTCCGCTCGGTACCCCCTCACCCCCAGTGTATATATGATGACATGTGTTACAGAATTGTTCATGCAGCCCTTTCTCTGTTTGTATAAAGTTACACCAACTATTGTGTAGGTTGGTAATGGGCAATCCAAATTTATTAATTCACAGGGATTACCACTGTGCACAGGCAATCTATACATTGTATTTCGCATCCTGTGCACAGACAGGTACATAAAGATTACTGATCTATGTACCGCATATGCTGTGTACTACAATTTCTGCACTCTCTAAAGGATGATTAAAATAACAGTTAAATAAGATCATTTGCCATCTTGCTTCATACGAAAGCATTTATTTCAGGTAAAAACCCATAAACTGGTACATACAAAATAGGCATAGAAATACATATGTTTTAAAGTACATATATAAATGGTTAAAAAGATGTTAATTAATAAATAAGTTATAAAAAGTATACACAATAAATAAAATGTGTAAAATGGGATATAAAGTCACCATTTTACATTTTGGTCTCACATTGGAATGATGATGGTGATATGTCTAGACTCTTTGCCAGACTGACTAGCACAGGCCACAACATTCAAATTAGTGTCAGTGAACCTTGATGAGTAAACAAATGTGAAGAACTGGTAAAGAATGACATTATATTTTTTACACAGGTGAAAAATAAGGATTTTATAAGATGTTCCTATATTAAAAATGTGCTATATTAATATTACTAACAAAATTAGTTATTGTATTTCTTATATTTTAAATTTACAAATATGTTACATTTTGGCCGTTACATTTTCTGTTATATTCGTCATGATTATCGTTTTGCATACACATAATATTATACATGGAAACATGTATCCAGTTGCAGACTATACCTGCCTGCAACCAGTGATTAATTTGCGACCTGTCAACGATCAGGTTGACAGGAATTGACAGCAAGAATTTTGATTGACCTGTCTAGGGGTGTGACATGTGTTAGCTTATCACCCCTCCATCGAACCTGGCCCAGTGTCTACATCCCAGACCAATGTAGATGAAGACCTGACAGACAGTCCATTCAGTGCCCAGGTGTGTTGTTCTACCCACTATATAACTGATTATATCAGTCGAAAAAGTACATACTCTCTTGCAAATACGTTGACAGGCAAAAACCTGATTCTACGCAAACATTAATTGTCAGTTATGTGTGATTATTATTAAGGTGCTTTATGAGTTAAAGTAACATTTAATTAATTTAGGAAAGTGTATTTAAAACATGAACAACATTTTCTTATTTGATCATACTTGTCATGTCACTATGGTATCTGATACGTTATTCGATAAATTATGGTTTTGCAAAATTACCGGTTGCCAGGTCTGGCCAGTTGAATAATAAACATATGGCATACAGATATACTTTTTCATCTTGTGTGCCATTTTATTTTAAAATGGCATATTATGTGAATAAGTTTGGTGTTGAGAAAATGCATGTTTATTTAGCCATCATTATTACCTCTATCTGGGTTCTACATGTTGTAAAGCGCCACGAACAATTTATAATTGGATCTGGCGCTATATTAAATAAAATATATTATTATTATTATATATGTTTGGGGCATGTTGATTTTGTTGTATTGGAAAGGTGACCAATCTAGAAGTTCTATAGGTTAAAGAACATAGCTATGATTAACTTTGTGATTTTATTTGCAATTTTCGTATTTCAAATTGTCATAGTTAAAAAGTTGCAGTGGAAGCTAAATATTGTTTTACTGTAAATTGTACAAGATGTAGCAAAGCCTAATGATAATGAAATAAGGTGTTCTGAACATTGACAAAATATTTAGGTTGATAAGTGTAATTTTATATATATATTTTCTCTTATTAAATGTTTGCAGGTCAACACCATTTAAAAAATAAAATTACTTAATGAGACAAAATCCATAATGTGTTGATGTTTAAAACTGATCTGAACATTAGAACCAATATGTTTGCTTGTATACATACCAATATCACCAGTGATACTGTTAATCAGATAATAACATTTCCCTTACATGGAAGCAACAGTTTTACATTTATATTGATTATAATGTTGTTAAATGTTAATGTTAAATAGTAATATTATTGTTTTTACTATAATATGGCTACCAAATAAGTAAATTAATATTGCAATTCTAGCAATGTGTTGCTAATGTTGTTACTATATCTGATAATTGTCATCATACTAACTAAAATGCACCCATATTCAACATAAAAAATACTATTACCACAATTAATATTACTTTTTAAAGTGCAATTTTATTTGTATACTGTTTTATAAATGCAGTTAATATAATATTTATATGACACATTCTATAATCTATTTAGTAATAACTTTTATAAAATGAAATCACTTCTCTTAAGCATTAAGAATATTGTACTAGAAAAATAAATTAATACCACCAGGGACCTAACATTGTGTTCCGTTTTGTAGATAACAGTTCAATTATTTTTCATGGTGTTTTTACCAAAACTTATTATTATAGTTGTAAATATATATTTACCTATTTAAAGATATATTTCTTTCATAACACTGTAATAACTGCCTTCAGTTGTAACACATTTGATTAAATACATTAAAAAACAAAATTTGAATTAATTTAACTAATTAAAAAACATATCATCCTAGTCCTAACATTGTGCAGTATTGTGGAGTCAACAGTTCAGTTATTTTTTGTGCATTTTTCTACCAGTCTATTATTATATTAAATGCCCATTTATTTTAAGAAATATAAGCCCCAGTTCAACGACACTGTGTTCAAGAACAAAAAGAATGGTCCTACCCTGGATACTCTGTCTGGCCATGTGTTTCTGTCAAGCCCTGTGAGAACTTATGTCTCAGAAGCAATTGACAACACGTACTAGCACCCTGTAATTCCGTTTCATAACTCCATCGCCTACCAAATCTTAGCATTATTCAAACATCAAAGACTTATCCATGCAATAGGAACTGGCAACAGCCTGTTCCATTATCCACTCGGGTAGGGGTGACAGGCAGCCAACTGAAGTACATAGCAATATTTAAAATAAATGAATAAAATGGTTATTTTTATTTCCCTAAATGTGGAAATGTTATAAAATGGTAATCAGTTGAGTCATAAACAGGTTGAATTAAATACACATTAATTGCCAAAGGGTAAAAAGACCAAGATGGTCAAAGAATCTGGAGTGATGATGACTTTGTTGATGGATGTCGGCAGTTCAAGGAGACATCAAGGATCAAGGGAACACTTGTGACATCAAGACAAGAACTAAGGGCCATGGAGAATCAAAGATGCTGCCCAGGGAAGTCTTGTAAGAAGTTCACTTGCACCAGATGTGCTGGAGAGGCACTCTCAACTGTTCAACATCATGCATATATCACCTTGTCCCATCACCTGTCTCATGGTCTTCTTCACAGGTGAGAGAAGACAAGTTACTTGCAGAAGCAACATGTTCCATAGCTGCGAGATACATTATAATTAATGATCTTTCCCATATTTACCCTTTCTCCCAATAGTATGTGATACAATATAGTTATACATCATTATGTTGAACCGTCATTATTACACATGTTATAGTAGTGCCTCCGTGGTGTGTCTTGAATCAAGGGTTAGAGTAGCTAGTCTACTTTTAAAGACATTATGATTAAACTGAGTAAAGTGAAAGCTATGCAACCAAAGTCTGTTTGTGAAATAATTCAATATTGATCATTTTAAGATATAATATTGAAATAAAAAGAAACTGCATTTTTATATTAGCATGGTTGTTAAAATTTTGAAGTGATTTTATAGGTTCTATATCTTGTCATATGAATACAGGCTACTGTACTAAATCATAATGGAAATGACATTATTACACCAGTATGTTTTGTCGTTAACGGGTTCTTTTAGTATCATTTTATATCATACTCTCTGAACTGTGTGTATGGCTTATTATATAAAATAACTGTTAAAGTGTATATGACACCAGTAATGGTTAAATATAACAGACATGCTAGCATGCATGCATTACTAAAAGCCAGTTTGGCTAGCAGTGATATGCACAATACATCTATAATATGGATGGCAGATCTACATATCTACAGAATATATATATATTCAAGAATAATATGTAATTCAAAATTACTTTAAAAACCTATTTTGAAACACAGATTGTATAATTTAAAACAATGAATATGATGAGAACAGTTATACTTACATGTACAACTAACACCTATAACCATGTGATCATAAAATATAATCAAGGCAGATTGGCCATAGCTCATTAAACTGATCCAACCAACACACAATGAGAGATTGCCTAACTGGGGTTTATTACAGCATAGACATCCCACTCAAGCCCTGTCACCTGAAAGGGAACTCAGGATGCCTCGGACCAAAGAGCAGATGATCAGTTTGGAGAGTGGCCACCAAAAGTGATAGCCACAAAGTAAAGTGTCCAGCCACTGGTCTGGACTTTGTAATGGTCATCAGAACTGGGGGCGTGTGATCTCTGAGGGTGCAAGTGGCCATATGCCAAAGCTAATAAGGTGAACTATGCAACGTGAAGCTGTGAAGACATACTTCAGTTATGGCGGGTACTGCATCAGACATCCAAGGGTGGGTGGGTGCAATAGTTTGCATGGGTTCTTTGTCAGTGATGTGTAATCATAGTGGACTGCAAAATTTGATCATAGTTAGCGTGAATATCCCATTTTGTACAAAATTTTAAAAGTTTGCATAAACTATCAATATTCTAAATCACTAGACATTATTCCTTCCATAGAGGTAAACATTTTTGGTTAGTAAAGTTGTTTTATGTGAAATACTTACATTCTTATTCCCTGGGGAAAACACGCTTAAAAAATTGATGTTGTCTTGCAAATTGGTAACAGCAGCTGTGAACAGCTTTGTTCTATGATAAGATGCAACGCATTGCTAAATTAACCATGCGAGGCCAATCAATAACTTCCATGTGATTAATATGATATGTACATGCGTGTATTTTCAGCTAAAAAGTTAAATATGATATTTTCATCATTATCTTTGATTTGCATGAATTCTGTGTGTCAGACTGCTAGTACTGCCTGCCTCTTTTTGTACTAAATACAAAAAATGATTCACAAACATGTTTATGAAAATTGTCGTTGAATTGAAAAAGTTACGTTGCTAAGACTTCCATACATCCAGTGACCAATACATCTGACTAATGACACATTTAACGTAAGATTCAGTGAGATATCAAAGCTTATGATAGAGGGTGACCAATTTGCAAGAATGACCAAACCTGGCACATTAATTATACTTATTAACAGTGTATGATATTGGGGCTAAAGAACTGGTGTACTGTAGGGCCACCAACTTTGTAAAACTGGTGGTCCATTCTATAACTACAACATTCATGATTCACATACAGTCAAAGCTCTCACTGATAACTTAAACAGAATTGTGTTAATAAAAATAAATATCAATAAATTAATAGTCGCATTGACAACATATAGCAATGGATGATAGATGCTAATAATCTATGAAAACGAAACCCCCAGTTGCTACCATTCTTCAAAGGGTATGTATTAAAACAAAATCATAAAAGGTATTATAGCGATACATTTGTACTGCTACACCATATAAAGGTTGTGATATTACACATATACTGGTAACACATCTGCCATCCGGACATCTATTATTTTTATGTGTCTAAATACATCTAGTTCAAAATGACTACGTTTTTGGACAGCAAAAATTTGTGTGTACTATTTGTTATCGGACAGCTGGAATTTTTATTTTTTCTCAATGTGTACAGTAATTATTGTGTTAATCAAATTAGTTTAAGTTATGTTATAATTAGAAATTTGTACTGACGAACAGATAAATGTTTCAATTATGTTTACTCTTTGGACTTAATCAATGATAAATTACAGCACAGATATTTAAAACATAAACAGCACACTTACACTGTGCTGGTGTGGGCATATTACAAAAAAGTGGTAAAAGTATAACTTAGTTATTACAGTCACACAACATCTAGCACAAAACAGACTGAACAAGACTGACGGTATAATTTGATGTAATATGAATTTACTTTTGGGTAAAATGTTAATTAAAACTGCTAATGAAAACACTGCTTTGAAATGAAATGCACTGATTCAGAGAAGGAACGAGTACAACGTTACAAACACTGCTCAAAGGTTGAAAGAAGGACAAAGGATTAAGAACCAGTAACAATGTTAACATGTGTAATACTAACAAATCATTGCCACAACCACTGGATGACAATGACATTGTGTCACACACAATCACTGATGACAACTGTCTGGAGCATGGCATCAGTTTTCAAAAGAATCAACAACCCCATGCTGGGCAAGGCTTTTACCCTGCTCACAAATCCATATTGAGTCCTGTCAGTCTAGGCCAGCCCCCAAGGGGTGTTTGCTTTGCCCTGGCTTTCATATTGGGATGTCTTAAGAGTGGGCTGGACAGAGCAGGATGGAATCCACTGTCTACTGCTGGACAGTGGTCAAGAAAGGTGGTCATTGTCTGAACTCAAATTACCTAATGATGGCATTGAATCAGACTTGGGTGTCAGACAATCATGTTTTGGTTATGCAGTTCATTTCCTGATTTCTCCTATTTCAAATCTTGCAGTGGCTCCAGTTGTAATCATCCAACAGTATAATATAAAGTAGTCGTAATGTTAAGTCACAGTGTTAAACAGCTGGGCACCTTCATCAGGCAGAGATGCAATGATAAAATGGGGTGACAAAGTTGGTCTGGAGCCAATATTAGTACAGCTTGAGCAACTTTGGTATCAAATTAACCAGGTAAATGTAGTTCCCAAATGACATAATTTGAATGGTTTAACCTGTGCACACTTACACAACACACACACAAGTGTAATGATCTACATCAAGTTAACAGGTTTATTATAAATCATGTAATAATATAATATAATGTACAGACTTTTAGAGATTGTAGAAACCTTATTAAGTGTTATGCAATACTATTCTTGGATTTCTTGTTAAACATCGTAAGTTAATCAAATCATGATCCATCATTGTGACTATTTACTTTACTTCGCAAATGTTGTAAGCTCAACAATGTTATCACGATTACAAAACCACACCATTATTCCCTGTCAACGTTAGCTTACATATGTATATTACATCCGTGTTATGCTGCCTACTATTACATATCCAATTTAGTTGAGTCATTTTGTTGGGTGTTTTTTACTTTACTATTGTTACATATACTTACATTATTACAGAAGCCACAGTTTTGCAATGCAACAGTAATCAAACATGCTGACATGAAAACACCATGATGACTTTCTAACATCAGTTGATCTATTAGTAAACTAACAATCAACAAACGAGCAAATCTAGGTAGTCCTCGTAATTTCCCCGCCTGTTTTCTAGAGGATTGCCTAAGTGTCACTATTATCTTGTTACTGACTTGTTAAGGCAGCTGTATTATGCAACTGAACAGAGTTTGTGTGTGTGTGTGTGTGTGTGTGTGTGTGTGTGTGTGTGTGTGTGTGTGTGTGTGTGTGTGTGTGTGTGTGTGTGTGTGTGTGTGTGTGTGTGTGTGCATGCGTGTATATATGCATGTGCTTGTGTATGCGTGTCTGTGTGTGTGTGCATGTGTATGTGTGTCTGTGCGTGTATGTGTGTGCGTGTGTGCGTGTGTATGTGCATGTGTATGTTTGTGTTCATGTGTGTGGTGTGTATGTGTACGTGTGTGTGTGCACGTGTGTCTTCAGTCCTGGCAGATCTGTTTGTTCAAACACTGTCTCGACTTCTCTGGGAAGCACTCAGCCACACTGCAATGATTGCATGAAAATTAACTCACATATCTACCACTGTCAATAGCCATGTATTCATTTATACTGCTGGCTAAACCGAGGCAACATGGAGGAACACATTTACCTAAGCTTTGAAATGCCAACATGTGTATTCTAGCCAATATGTGCAGGTTGCCAGAAATAAAAAACAAATAAAGAATCACCTCAGCCAAGTTGGTCGTTTTTATTCACTTGAATCGTTTTAACTGTTCTACATCTGCCTTTTTCAGAAACAACATCTGAGTGAGTCATTCATGTATATAGAACACCTTGTCACCTTCTACAGTTTCCATTGTGGTTACATGGCCTTATCATATGATCATAATCACATGCATGTCATGTTTGTTAGCAACTGAACAGGTTTTGTGGTCATTTATCTGCACAGAACTGAGACACAGCAAATGTAACACATTAACACAAATATCTGCTAAACATATACAAAACAAATGCTATGTTCAAACTATTAGAGTTTGGCTGTGAACAATTACAATTTTGTATATTCTTATATATAAAATATGTATGCCTAAAACAGATAGGAAGCAGAATATAAAACTAAAACTGATGCTGATATTACAATGTAAACATAGATATTTAAAATTTATAAGCAAAGTTAAAATCAGTGAAACATTATTTTAAACTGGTCATCTGTAGCTGCATCGCTGATTGCTAAAAGCTGCATAGGAATCTCAAATATTCTGCAATAGAATTTCACATACTCCTGTGTAGCTAGAAACACCAATCATCATCAACATTGGTATTAAATTAAAAAGATGTAGTCTGTTCCTAGGTTTTCATGTATTAATTAATATAATTCTGTTAAGACTATACTAACTATGTTTGAAGGTATACTGCCCGCCAAATTGTGTTTAGTAAACCCGTAACATTCACAATTTGAAGGCACGACCCCGGGTGTATGTTCAAATAGTAAACAAAACATCCAGTTTCAAAACAAGGTTTATTGGCATTAAGGCTGAGTCGGGCTGAGTTAACTGCTATACCCATTGATGTTCAGCAATGCTCACTTTCCAATAGTCAAAACAGCAGACTTCTAGTTAGAAATAACTACTCCTGCTAATTCCCTTTAACACTTATTATCCCTATTATCATTCACTTTCAACTCACCCACCTTCTTGATCATTGTCTCACTTCTTCATGCAGACACTTACTATATACTCACTCATTTCTACACACCCCCACTCATTGCAACACATTCCACTTCACTCACCCACCCACTCTCACTGACTTACACACTAACACACTGACTGGCACACACACACTGACACATTGACTGACTTACACACTAACACACTAACTGGCACACACACTGACTGACTCACATACTAACACACTGATTGGCACATACAATGACACATTGACTAACTCACACACAAACACACTGATTGGCACCCACAATGACACATTGACTGACACACACACTAACACACTGACTGGCACACACACTGACACATTGACTGACTCACACTAACACACTGATTGGCACACACAATGACACGTTGACTGACTCACACACTAACACACTGACTGGCATCCACACTGACTGACTCACACACTAACACACTGATTGGCACCCACAATGACACATTGACTGACACACACACTAACACACTGACTGGCACACACACTGACACATTGACTGACTCACACACTAACACAATGATTGGCACACACAATGACATGTTGACTGACTCACACACTAACACACTGACTGACTCACACACTAACACACTGATTGGCACATACACTGACACAATGACTGACTAACACACTAACACACTGATTGGCACCCACAATGACACATTGATTGACTCACATACTAACACACTGATTGGCACCCACACTGACACATTGACTGACTCACACACTAACACACTGATTGGCACCCACAATGACACATTGGCTGACTCACACACTAACACACTGACTGGCATCCACACTGACTGACTCACACACTAACACACTGATTGGCACATACACTGACACAATGACTGACTCACACACTAACACACTGATTGGCACCCACAATGACACATTGACTGACACACACACTAACACACTGACTGGCACACACACTGACACATTGACTGACTCACACACTAACACAATGATTGGCACACACAATGACACGTTGACTGACTCAAACACTAACACACTGACTGGCATCCACACTGACTGACTCACACACTAACACACTGATTGGCACCCACACGGACACATTGACTGACTCACACACTAACACACTGACTGGTACCCACAATGACACATTGACTGACTCACACACTAACACACTGACTGGCACCCACGCTGACACATTGACTGAATCACACACTAACACACTGACTGGCACCCATAATGACACATTGACTGACTCACACACTAACACACTGATTGGCACCCACAATGACACATTGGCTGACTCACACACTAACACACTGATTGGCACCCACAATGACACATTGACTGACTCACACACTAACACACTGATTGACACCCACAATGACACATTGACTGACTCATACACTAACACACTGATTGGCACCCACACTGACACATTGACTGACTCACACACTAACACACTGACTGGCACCCACAATGACACATTGACTGACTCATACACTAACACACTGATTGACACCCACAATGACACATTGACTGACTCATACACTAACACACTGATTGACACCCACAATGACACATTGACTGACTCATACACTAACACACTGATTGGCACCCACACTGACACATTGACTGACTCACACACTAACACACTGACTGGCACCCACAATGACACATTGACTGACTCACACACTAACACACTGATTGGCACCCACAATGACACATTGACTGACTCACACACTAACACACTGATTGACACCCACAATGACTCATACACTAACACACTGATTGGCACCCACACTGACACATTGACTGACTCACACACTAACACACTGATTGGCACCCACAATGACACATTGACTGACTCACACACTAACACACTGACTGGCACCCATAATGACACATTGGCTGACTCACACACTAACACACTGATTGGCACCCACAATGACACATTGGCTGACTCACACACTAACACACTGATTGGCACCCACAATGACACATTGACCGACTCACACACTAACACACTGATTGACACCCACAATGACACATTGACTGACTCATACACTAACACACTGATTGGCACCGACACTGACACATTGACTGACTCACACACTAACACATTGACTGGCACCCATGCTGACACTTTGACTGACTCACACACTAACACACTGATTGGCACATACAATGATACATTGACTGACTCACACACTAACACACTGACTGGCACCCACGCTGACACTTTGACTGACTCACACACTAACGCACTGATTGGCACATACACTACAATGAAATGTTGACTCACACACTAACACCCGTACTAACTCACACACTAACACACTCACTGACTTACACACTAACACACCCACTGACTTACACTGACAACGACTGACTGACTTGCACTAACTCACTCACAAACCAACTCACTCACACACTCGTACACTGACTCACACACCAACACATTCACCACTCACACCAACCAATTCACTGACTCACACATTAACCAACTCAACACATCTTCACGCACACATCTGTCTTCCCATGACATAAAGTCATTTGCTAAAATACGCAAGGTATGCATCTCCCAGCAAGACATTAAATAAATCCATTAGATACAAACTACTTAGTTTCTTTGCTTTAGCAAAAATAATGGGTTTACGATATCAGCTTTGCTCAGCTAACCACACTGTAAACCAATGGCGGTATCAGATAAAAGTAAATAATAGATGCTTGATATGATTCCTATCATATTATTATATACAACAGTAGCAAGTCATAATAAAACGAAAAGCAATCAGTTACATTTGACTGATCAAAGCACCTGGGATAGTTTACTGGTAGTCATTTAGCTTATGCCTTTGAATGGGCCTACAATCAGAGCAACAGACAAATATCAACACAAGACCCCTGATTATCCCACTTTGAACAAAACAATTGCTATTGCACACAATGTTCAGTAGAAAAATATGCTTACTCTTAAATTGTGTTAAATATCAAACTAAACATGTGTGAACAATATGTGGGAATACACTGTAACGACATTGGAAAACAAGTAACACTTAGTTTCAACACTTCCCCTGCCACCTTTAGACTACCTTATTATGAGTGAAAGTATCGTAATGTTCTATATATGCATATACACAATATCTATAACGACTGTTTGATGCAGAGAGTACCTGTACTCAAGTTTTGATCAAATTGTAATCAGTAAACGTTTAATTGTCTCAATAATAACATTAAGAAACATCACACATAAAGGTACGTGACATTATAGAAAATTCTTCAATATTAAAACGAAAACATTTAAACCTACAAAAATAAAACAAATGTCAATTCAGTCAAATGGGATGGGAAACTAACTAAGATCCAAATTGGTCGCCAACATATGGGTATGCCATGTAGAACAACCATGAGAACCTAATAATAATAAGATTATTTTCTTCTCCACATAAATCCTCGGAAATTATGCTTTGAGACACATAAAAACAAAAAATTTGTCAAACGACAATTCAATAAGCAATATCAAAGTTGTCAACAGATGGACAGATATCATAGGAAAGTAAGAATGGTTTAGAAAGCCTTAGTTGTAATATTATTTGTAATTGCAGAACTTTTAAGACAAATAAATATGATACTTATATCCCATGTACGATGCTTCAAAATCAATGTTTGTTTATGTGTTTGTTTGTCAGACAACACTCAATAGTTTATATCTGTTCAACTTAGTGGTAGTACAAAGATAAAATAATGTCAAACCTAGTTTGTACATGGCAGCAAAAATCAAAGAAAATGACACCTAAACCACATTTAAGAAAACCACATTCTAGCCAATTTAACACATAACCTACTCATATGTCAACTAATTGTAAGACTGCCTCCCTAGGAAAAAAGTTCAATAGACAAATATAATGACACACAGTGCACTGAAAGATGTGTAGTTTCACGGAGAAAGAATGCATGAAGGAAACAGTACGCTATCTTCACATCATTCTGAAGACAGGCGTAAACAAGTGCTTTACAAGCATCAACAGGTGTTTTACAGTTGTAAGCACGTGCTTTACACAACAGCAGTTCCATCCAATTATTACTGTAACACATTGACAGAACTATAATCTGAAACAAGACTCCCTGAAAAATATCCTCAGCCACACGTTATATTTTGTTGGACGATAGGTTTATACAAAAATACAAATGCAGCTTGTTGTAAGACATTAAAATATGCCAGTTTTATTGTATTAAAACCCAGCCTAATAAATCTTTTAATGCTATTTCCCCTCAAGTCAACAAGAAATCATGTTTATATGAATAATAATATTATGTTTGATTAAATTAACAAGTTTTAGACAACTCAATACAACAGATGTATCAACTGGAATTTTAGTTTACGTAAATTGATCATCAGAATTTTACTCATCACCTTAATTAATTGAACTTGCTTTACATATTTGAATCCAGTGCTTTTTAATGCATTGCTGCTACGCCTCTACTCTCATAGATATATTTCTAGTTATCTATTTAACTTTTGGTTAGATATGTTTTGTATGAAACTCACTTTGGAAAACTAAATGTGTATTTTTAAGGTGTCATACATAGTTGTATACATGTATTTATTTTAATGTATGTTAATAATAACAATAATAATAAAAAGAAAAACATCATTAGAATATGACTTGCATTGCCATAACAGGTTAACTTGGTAACCTAATATTAATTTAATAATACTAATAATAAGTGTAATTGCTTTGCAGACATACAGGCTGAATAGTACAATATTATACATGTTAAGATATAACAAAACAATTAAATAAAGTAACTTAATAAATAACTGAATTTGAAATAAAATCTATGAAAATAAATTATAATTAAAACCAAAATTAATTGTGTATTATAAGTAAACAAATAAACTAAAATCTAAAATTATATCCACTGTAAATTACAAGTAATTTTTAGGAAATTATAAGTGAGTTTGTTGTTACTGTCAATCAAAAACTCCAGCATGTATAGTATGAGAATTCTTAAAACGTTGTGTCCTTCGAGGGACACTGCAGGTGGTAATTACATCCTGATATAAGGAATGAACCACATAAGGAGTTCGCCTAAAGTCATATCTATGAGATGTTGTCATGGGATTCCTTCGTCCTCCAAATCACACTGGACATATGCAAATTGCATGGTCATGATTAAGTGAAGCTACTGCACATAGGGAAGACAGCAAGGTACTATACAATGCCTTTGTGTGGTGACTACAAAGACAGCCTGCTGGAGAAGATCAAGCTGATCTCATGGAGCAATTGAAAGGGTGACTGAGCCAACACCAATGTCCACTCCAGAGTGTGTTTACGCTTCGAATTCTCTTTCACTGCAGCTGGCCACCGAATGAGAGCCATAAAGTCTTAATGACAAATGAATAAAATTTAATTTGAAATTGTATTTCTTTGATCGGAAGAGAATTGTTTAGTTATGGTAATGATGGTGCAAATGCTATGGGAATACGACCAGTGAAAGGGACGGTTAAAGCCAGTGTCCAGGGATGGCCAGGTTAAACTGGTCATCAGCATAATGGGCAGAATATGGGTTGCTTCTACACTCCTATTTCCCTGTGAACAAGCCATCAAACCTAGCTTCCCTGAAGTAGATATCAAGTAGTCAAATGTAGAAAGCTGCAATATATAGAAAGCTCAACATTTTCCAAAGCTCTACATAATAATAGATTATGGTGCCCTAAGCATGGTACCAGCAGGTGCATGGTGCCTCGCTCAATAATTGTTCCAATAACTAGATACATTATGCTTATTACATTGACACTGCTATTTATTATTAGAGCTCTATGTTACACTGTCATTTATGCTGATTATTATACAGTATTAACAACATTTCATATGCACTACATGCTACAATTACAATTCTGCAATATGAACTACACTATCAGTCCTTAGAATTACTTTTGGTGCTTCAATACTACTAAATTTGATAACTTTAAACAAAATAATGTGTGTTTGCTTAAACTGACAACCACTGTGCACAATATAATGTGGTCTAACAATATGTTGGGACACTATCCATATTCGTTGGATGTCATGAAAGGTAAGTTCTTATATAGAGTAGTATTCAGTCCTCAAGGCTGCGCAAAGTGCATTACACTTTACTCCCTGGCAGACCTGTTCAATCGAACACCATCTCGAATTCTCTGGGGTGCATTCAGCCATGCTGCAATTAATGCGTGAAGACTATTCATACATAAATATCACCACTGTCTATAGCCAGGTACTCACACACACACACACAGTCACACACCCACCCACCCCACCCATTCACCCACCCACCCGCCCGCCCGCACGCACGCACGCACACGCACACAGACACAGAGACACACACACACACACACACACACACACACACACACACACACACACACACACACACACACACACACACACACACACACACACACACACACACACACACACACACACACACACACACACACACACACACACACACAAACACACACACTCGATGGACTTTATTGTTGATAAAAAGGACCTATGTTATTATTAATGTAAAGGGGTGGCTCCTATGATAGCAACATTTTGTCTAAATAGGAATCACCGACCCCATCTGGTATATATTTTGTTCAACAAATTACTGAATTACATGTGAATGATGTATCATGTGTATATGTATATTTGTGTTTGCATATATGTTTTATTGTATTTATACAATGAAGGATGACAAAATTGTATCTTTTATATACATGGGGTCAATAATCTTCTTCGTTCATTCTTCGTTCGTTTGTTTATTCGTTGATTCATTCATACAGCTGAGTGAACTGAAGCAATGTAGACTCGAGTAAACAAACTTGCCCAAGGTTTGAAACCTCCGCACAGGATTCGAATCCGGGTTCTCTCAGTTGAGAGTCCGAAGCTCTTATCGCTGCGCCACTTTGCTCCACAATGTCATAGGCTCATTTTACAATAACTGAACCATATACTTTGATAATTCCAATATGCTTGACATCATAATAATTAGACTTATTACATGAAAAGTAGGAATAACCCTACAGTGTAGGGCCATGTGTGTAAATAGAACTTATAGCCTACAAAATGTGACTCTAGCCACGTAAATTACAAAACCAAAATTTATTTTGAAAAGGTAAGAGTTGTATTTATTTTTCACTGTTCATGATAAGTTCAGGAAATTGTTTTTGGGTTTTAAATACAATATTCCATTTTGTGAAGTTGATATATTTTTGGCTACTGGAGGAGTATGAAAATAGATGCGTGCATGGTGCCCCGGTCTCCCTGATTTATCTAGGAGTAGGAATAATTGGTAATAAAAGTTGTACATATTTCTTGTAGCAACTCATCATGGTAGGAATTTTTTTGCCAAATACATTTTTGTGCCTACCTAAAAATGTCCTCTTAATAAAGTATTAGTTGTCATAAAAAATAAATTTGCTGTTGCTTAAGGTTATTTTGTTTGACTAGAAAACAAGCATGTATTGTGTGTTTGATAACACTTACATGAAAGCCACATACATAGTAAGTATGTGTTTGGTTAGGTGAACAATCTATAATAGGGTAACTTTAAGGGGTCATTGTAAGTGTATCTCCTCCCAAGCACCAAGATTTACTCACCTCTTTCTATGTTCATTCCCCTCCTTAAGCCATTGACTCCTGCCAATTTGGTGGATTTTCAGGAAACACAATGGTGTGTTGTTAGAGGTCTTTCTCATACCAGACAGAACTGCATGGTGATCTCTGGATGGTGCCACTATAATAGTGACATATAGTTGTAAGGTTCTATGGTCTAAATGTAGGGCATTCTGATACTTATGGTATAGAGAAGATGCATGAATATTCTGACGAAACAGTACAAAATTTCAATTTTTTGGTGGTAAATGGGCAGGCCTTGACATTAAGGTTTTGAATCCACTGGCCAAGGGGGCCAGTAGATTTGAAAGGTTAGTGGCCCACCTGTGAAAGTTACTGGCCCGGATTTTGTGTTATCGTAAAAATACACTGATACTGAGGTGCAAAACATTATTAGTCTTTTTTATTTACCAAAAAAATGGTTAGAAGTTACTATACACATATTGATTGTTCAAAGTGAGATGTCCAAAGCTAATAATATTGTAATATTGTTCAGATGCATATATACAATATTTGCCAAGTTTAACTAATGTGTGGCCAGTGTGACGACAGCTAGTCAGTCAGTATAGTTGAATTGACGCTGTTTTCATTGCATGCGAATCATGGACTCTCACAGCGGAACTGCAAAGAAGAATTGCTGCAGTGGAAATGAAATGCTACCGAAGAATCCTCGGTATTTCCTACATGGACCACATCACCAACAATGAAATCAGAAAAATCATCACTCAACATGTGGGACATTACGAAGACCTGCTGACCACAGTAAAAAAGAGGAAACTGAGATGGTATGGTCATGTAACACGATCAAGCGGGCTCACAAAAGCAATACTAAAAGGAACAGTGCCGGGGAAAAGAAGACAGGGAAGACAGAGGAAGAGATGGTCAGACAATATTGCAGAATGGACTGGGAAGACCTTTGCAGAAACTCAGACATTAGCACACAACTGCGAAGACTGGCGTCGACTGGTGAAACAATTAGCAATGCAGCGCCCCTATGACCCAGGCGGGTTACGGGAGCAGTAAGTAAGTAAGAAAGTCATGTACAGGTCATTCAAGGCATTATACTATTTCATGGTTCATTCGCTAGGTGGCACCACCCAAAATATATGGCCTTCACCTTGTCCTTGCAGATGCAATGTTACATTTGGCTTATGTCACTTTAGCCACTAGTTAAATTTTGATTTAAGCTGTATTCCTTTCATGTATTTAGAGAAGAAAAAGCGCACCTAATTCTAAAGTCAAGGCAGCTTCCAACCACCGTATAAAGTGTGTCCAAGGGACGCGGCGGGACTTTACAAAATGGCGTCTCGTCATAAAACCTGCACTGCCGGTGGTTAGAAAATTTATTCGATGGCTTTGCATGCCGTTGTCCGCATGATAATTAAGTGTTGGAGTTTGGACTCATTATTAATCAGAATTAATATCTACGTTATGTTTACAATGTCCTATAACTGAATTTGGTCTAAGAATTCTGACGAACTGCATCTGATCCCCGATGCGGTCGTGCCGTGGCCGCCGCTTTGTCTCGGCGGTGTTCGAGAACCGGAAACCAGTGGCCCATCGGGCCAGTAAAATATATGAACTGGTGGCCCGAACTAGCCCGACAGCTTCAAAAAAGGCGCTGGGCCATCGGGCCAGTGTTAATGTCGAGGCCTGATGGGTCTTCTTGAGTTAAAATCATTCTCTTGGTCATGTTATCTTGAATATCTGCAGTTTTTTTAATTATACTAATTTTGCAGTACTTGATGATATGTGCTGAAAGACTGTTCCCAGCATTAAAAGAAACAGCTCTTTTCATATGCCCGCCCTATATATGGCAGAGTAACATGGGCTACTTAATTCTGCAAAATATCACGCAAATAGATAGCTTTCATAGATATTCTTCAAAACTGTTTTCCAAGGTGCAAAAATTATCTGAACATAAATTGCAACCATATATGTTTCAAATGAGAAAACAAATACCAGGTAGGCTCACGTTAAGTGAAATGATATTTCAATAAAAAACCTCTAGGCACGAAGTGGAGAGTATGTTTTATCAATAACAAATGATCCACTGTTTGATCAAAAACCATTGGGCAAATTTTAAGGAAACTCAGAAGGCTCACATACCTTAGAGAAGATGAAGGTGTCATCTTTGTAGAAAACATTGCCAGTCAGTTCACTTCACTGAAACAGCAATACACCATGTGTGTAAAACTTTATAGTAAGTTTGAAACGTCACTGGAAAAATGTAAATTGACTATGTAATAAGTAAAAATAATACCAACTGAATAGGTTTGAAAGTTTAGTCCAATCTGTAATATACAAATATTAACTAATTACAGACGCTACTGAAATGGCATTTGATTTATTTAACCAGCCGTCTTTACTGAAATAAGTAGAAGAGTCATAAATAGATCTTCTTGAAATGTTACAAAGTTAAAATCACTTTCCTGGTCTTGATAACTAAAATCATTAACATTAAAGCTGTAATCCCAAATTACGTTATAAAGTTAATAATAATCTTCATTTAAACACTGGTTTCCAGAATAAGACAATGGCGTATACAGAGTTGCTACAGTAAAATAATGTACATACGAGACTAAAGTCATCCTAAGAGATCATTTTGATATAGCATCGTTAAAAACATTATGGCTATTATAAATCTTGTACAATAAAAGTGAGGGTATCACCATCTGGTGCAAAGCATGCACCTGTAAGACTGATAAAAGAAATCCATAAGATCCACATACATGCACACATCTACATAGTACACACACTGTATGCTATGTTGTATTGTATGCTTGAAAGGAGTCGCATATTCAATATTATGTCCTATTGGCCTAACTAAAAAACAATCTAGAGCTACTTCTTAAGTACATCATCACTGAAGCTGGCATTATGATAATGATAACATCCAAGGTATCTTGTGTCACTGAAAACAGTAATTCTGACCCTTCTAGTTCTATCAACGCAGCCCGACGGTGGGTGTGGGATATGGTGAACCATTCACCCTCTCAATATATGTAGATATGTAGTACAATTAAGGGAATAATCATGTATAGCTGTGTTTGAATTTCTTGTGAAATAATATGCAATTCATAAATCTTTAGATGGAATGTGTAAAAGAATATAATATTTATTAGCACCACCCATGTAGCAAAAAACCGTAGGAACAGTCATCACCACCACACCACAGTGATCTTGAATTAATCCCCGCTGACCATTTACCTTACAATGTTGCCAATTTTGAATTTATGGCATTTCATGCAGCCGATTGTACTTTGCCGGTGAATCAAACATAATGCTACATTTGCTTCTTCAGGAGAATATCTCAACATTCAATTTCTTCTATGAAAAAAACTCTAAATAACTGTACCTTTATGTTATTGAAATATATCACAATTTGGTAGATCAAAACCAGGTCGAACTCGAAGGACGTAAATAAATGTAGAAAGTGAGTGAACCTCGGTACATGGAAGGAGACAGACTTGCACTTACAGTATTGGTAGCATTCAGATAGCATTAGAAACGTTCATATTATATATTTTCATTTAAAAAAACACTGTAATTTGATACCAAAAGTGGCGAGTGGCGTAATAAACAACACCAGTGTTAAAACAAATCCGATTTTCCACTGCACGCCACACAAACATTTTTGAAGTGGTGTTGTTCACAATATTTTAGGCCTATGGCCCTATGTCATGAACTACAAATTTTACAAATAGGCTATCATCTTGTTAACATAGGGTTAAGGTACCTTTCTTCTTTGGAAACACATAATACGTACACGGATGGTTGTACACATCTAACTAGCCTGACAGATTTGACACAAAAGCAGACGACATTACGCAGCCGACACTACGGTCAGTGCACCAAACAACTCTTACCTTTTCAACCATTATTGAGACGATAGGTGGCAGTAATGTAGGGAAATGTTTCTCATTTAGTCGCTAGATGGCAATACAGAAATATCACTAATACAAGCAGTAGCGTATTTCAGACAAGAGTACAGAAACATAGAACCAACATTATGTCCACAGCAGTAGTTCGTGTGGCGTATATCCTGCACACGAAACAGTACATTGTACTGTATTCCATTTATAAGAACTGTAATTAAAGTACACAACTTGCACTTCTAAAAAAAAAAAGTTGATGACAGTTCATGAATACACGTGCATAGCTGGAAAAATTATATATATATATATCATTTTAAAGCAATATTTAGTTCATTAATTCAGGAAGTGACATTTTTATATTATTTTCTCAGGATATCGCTGTAACGTGTTCGCATCCCCAATCATGTGCAAATAGACCTTGACTAACCCTTATCAGTCCTACAATGGTCGCCTAATTGACAACTGAAATTAAATTGACATATTGGGAGGAAACATGTCATGGGCAAACCGTAGTTCGGTATATCAAGTAATATGCCAAATAAATATACGGCCAAGATGAAGCTGTAATGTTTCGTTGAAGGTTTAGAAAGCCTACAGCATTCTTAGAGACAATCATAGATGCTGGCATGCAACATTAGCGTGGCAGCAAGTTGCATTTTAAGTGCAATACCTGCTGCGCAGTTTACACACATGGTTTATGTTGGAACTGCATTAGTTCTCCGTTTACTTTTTATACGATAACGTACAATATACGTCCGTCCGTCCGTCCGTAAGTCCGTCCGTCCGTCCATATATGTGACAGGGTGGGTCTCTCCGACAATTCACGTAATCGTAGACATCAATTGTGACAGACGAAAATGGTTCATTTGTTGGCGTTGCTGGCTTTACGTGTAAAAATAGCCACTACATTAAGAGACAGTTATTGCTAACACGCCACAAATTTTGCACCATGTTCGAAATAACATCTCAAAGCACATCCACATGCATAATAATAGAGCCTAATAAACATCGGGCGGATAATGTGACAATGACACGTTAGTTTTGACGACCCCACGTGAAGTGATAGCTAACAGCGCACGTGCGGCGCGTACATTGCGATTTATACATGCACCCGAACCTGCTAATATTGTGTAATTTGACCCGGTTGTCACGAGTTTGATTGCCAGCGGAACGTGATGCCTTGTAGTGGTCTTTATGTATCTCATGTACATTTCCGCATTCTTGCACGATGGAACGTGCAATTTCCAGGGTATTAATTATGTTGTTGATACAGGCATAAAGCAATAAGACCACATGATAGTCGAGGTTTGGCGCCAGCTAGTGCAATATCCCTTTGTGGCCAATTATAACAAAAAGTTAGATTTCTATTTGTAGCCTAAAAGGCAGTATAACGAAGGGATTATGTTCAATGTCAAAATACCCGGATACCCGAATACACAGGCGCCTGCTACAAGAACAAATGAGTTGAAACTTCGACGTTGCTGAAGCGACGGTACCAAGGCATAGACGCGGGAACGGGAGCGGGGGGCGGCGGGCGAGGGGCAAGGGGCAGCTTCCCCCTGGAATTTCTCTGGGGGACAGACATATGGTTCTGCCGCCCCATTAAATGTGAGCGTGAATGTTTGTTTTTGTGGCGAGCGTCAATGGCGGGTAGAAACGTAAACTTGACGATTAATGTAATAATTTCAGCGGAGATATCGGAGAGAAGGTGGTGAAGGTAAATTGACAGCAGCGACGCGACGTAAAAACAATGTTTTTAATAACACTGTCCCCCCGTGTTTGTTCGGATGTCATGAGTTCACAGCTAAGACAGCGGAGAAGCTGAAGTTATAGCGGCGCAGCGGCGAAAAATGTTCAACAGCACCCTCCCCCACAGTCGAGGTCGAGCTAACGTAGACAGCCACAAAGTGAGGGAAGAAGTGAAGATATGCGGCGGCGAAATTGTTTTCAGTTGTGCTGAAGCTTCGTTACCCCCTCCCCCCATATGACTTTCGTTCCCGCTTCACTGCACCAAGGGTTTCCTTCATTGGCCGTAGGCAAGAGATCTTTCACCGTCTACTTTCGTTTCACTGATATCAACGTATCATAGGCGTCGAAACGACGGGGGAGAAGGACACCTGGCTCAGCTGTCTTAAAGTGGAGCTGAGCCCCAATATTTTGTGAATGTTGTTGATGTTTTTGGTGAGCGTCAAGGGTGATGCAGTTGAAGGCTCCCGAAAACTATCCAACACTACGCGCCCTGAACGGAAAATATATCCTACACTACTCCCACCTTCCCCCGAACAATCTTCAACACTCCCCCTCGGACAGCGAAAAATCTACAACACTACCCCCTTCCTATGTACATAATGTCAGTCAGCGTCGACGACTAGACGTCTAGATGCGTGTCTGGTTATCACACGTAGATGTGGTTATTATGGATACGTTTGACGTTTTATTAAGCGGTGCCGTGCAAGCTAATTGCTTCCGGGGTCTAGTCAACCTAATGCACCGGAAGAACATTCCAGTTGACACAGTACTGTTTCTGCGTCATTCCGGTATTCATCTTATTTCTAGTAATATTTCGAATCAAGAAACGACCATCAAGATGGCTGCGCGGCTTCCTGCATGGCGGCTACTAAAATAGCGTATTTATATTCGCCAAATGGTGAAAACCTCTTACTTCAATGCATCCCGCGATCATTGTTGATAACAAAAATTAATGTTCATATAAAACGTGATGTTGTTTTATGTTTTCGTGATTTGTTGTGTTCTAGCCGATTTTGTACGCGTTTTCTTCATGCTACTTCACACTGCCGTTCGTTCGTTCGTACGGACGTACGTGCGGTCGTTCGTTCGCAAAAAACATTACACAAACCGATTTTTGTTTTTGTATATTGGTGTTGCCATTGTGACTTATGTTAATATGTAATCACTGCTATTGTTGCTACGATATCTCCTTTGCTGCAGGGTTATTTTAAAACCATTTCCCGTCTAAGATCGGGCACGCGTTGTGGATACGCCACTGTTCTACAAACAGTCTGTTAACAAAGTATTGTCACATTATCCACCAGAGGCGCCACTGGTCATTTCCGGTAGCTAACATTAAGCTACTTGATTGACGTTTCTACATCTTGTTCGTGGGATGATCAAATTGCACTGTAGTGGACTCTCACTGTAAAGCATACATTGGGGACTTGGTCAGTCTGTTCCGTATATCTGATGTTCCTTATATCCCTGGTTATATAACACAATGTAGACCAGAACGGGGATTCCAAAGTTGTTCCTTTTAAGTGGATGTACCTAACATGAGTCCAGAACTACCCCGTAGCGCCCACCGAACCTTCCCGTTTTATCAACTACACTAAGCTTTAATTATTTCTACTATATCTATCATCCCAAATCAGCCACCAAAAGCCAGTATCATACGAATTTATGACTTATTGATATATAGTTTTAGAAGATCTCGTCCCTGGAGGGACATCGATGTTGACGTCACGAGGCGAAGACATCAGTGTGGCGTATCCAATCATCGTGACTTACGTTAGCGCAAATCTGTTGAAGGATACGCCAGATCTGCCACCTAGATGAAAACTATTTGTTACGTTCCCTCAAAGCTTTGCTCACGGATTTTGTTAACGCAGCAAACGATTACGACGTCAGTACAAATACGGACGTCGTCGAAATGACGCCATTGCATTGGTGACAATAAGTAGCTGAGTTGACACCAATTTAGACAATTACGCAAGTTCAACAGTGACAGAGGTGACGTCACCTTTAGTACAGTTGTGTACTGTAAGAAAACTACATAAGAATGCCAGTTCAAATGTGTTGATAGCAGCTTAATGCTGCGTTTCAATGGGCTCGTTTATATCGTAAACACGACTTGACGAACTGGAAAGTTCACGATCTCGTCGAGTATACCACTTCAAAATTTATGCAGCTGGGCAGCGTTCCACCTTAACCCTTAGATTGTGATGGTCAGCCATGCCAGCAACTTCAAAAAGTTGCTGGTCCGGCAGCAAAATTACTGGTCCGCATTTTATCAGTGGCCTGCTAAACGACATTGTAAAAAAATGCACAGTTGTACTACCAGCTTTAAAATCCTTTAAAACATATGCCAGACAGGTGTTTTCCCGATCATATGTACACATACAACGCGATTTTAGGTATCAGCAGACTTGTAATTTTTAGGTAACTGGTTTCAGACTTATTTGTTCAATATTTTAAAATAACTACAAAAAACAAAGATTTGGGTAATTTCTCTTAATTTTATTTAAGTGAAACAGGTGACAGGCACTGGCAGCCAACCATTCATGAGCCATCTTTTGCAAAGGCCATTAAGAATCGCAGTCACAGCAATGATATAATCACTGCAAGATCTTAGACATTGGTTATTAATTTTCTGGGAGCCACACGATTCATAATTAATGAGCCAGGTCATATGCGACTTCTTACAGAAAGTGTTCCATTCATGGATTATGCAACCACAGAAATTGTGCCATCCAGGAGTCTCGGAAATGCCTGTGACACTTGTCAGTATCGTCGGCCAAATGGTTTTCGCATTTTTCTAACAGTTTTTCCCCAGCAGATTTTGGCAATGGCGGCTTTTCTCAAACATATTCGAAAGGCGTATCCCGTGTGGATATGATGATGGCGGCGCTAGTGATAATGCCTCGTTTTGATTTACCAAAATTGGTAAATTACCGTACGTTCGTTTCGGGTGCTTTGTTGACTATTACAACCATTGCAACGTGCGCGATCCGTGGGCGTTGCGTTTCACGATAACATAAATTGAGTAATATCGAGCATAAAACACATTTTGTAAACAGCGTCTTCAGGTGACCAGTCTTGACAATACACTGATGCGTACTGCTGTAGAACGACGTTGCATAATATCCCCCAAAGAGTAGGCGGTCACACGGACCAGTAACTAAAAAAAGTGACTGACCCGACGGCAAAGTATGTGGTCAGTGACCACCGGGTCAGAATATATTTCGAACGCTGCAACTGGGCCAAGTAGGGGTTACGATGTCGTATTCACGGTATACATGATGTGATCGGAACGCAGCATTAGTATACAAGTGGTGATATCAGCCCAAGGGTAGTATACACATACATGTATAGACGCGTACGCCCGTACGCTCGTATACCCTCACGCACGCACGCACGCACGCACGCACGCACGCACGCACGCACGCACCTCACAAACAAACACGCACGCGCGCACACATGCACACGACTTACACACGCACGCACACACGCACGTACGCACATAAACACACACATACGCACGCATACATGCATGCACGCACGCGCGCGCACACACACACACACACACACACCACACACACATTTTAGGTGAACATTTGTTGAAGAAGAAAGTTCTACAGCCAAATTAATGACCACTAGCTGGCGTTACTACTTTTTACACGCAGTCACTTGCGTAGACCGGGTTTGATCCAGCAACTGAGCGACGATGCCGCTTGCATACGGACCACACGTGTTTGACTCGCTCACTATGTCGAAAGTGAACACATGGACAATATAACCAGTACGGGATATCAAACATTGATCGGCGACGGCAACATAATGACGACACCGGAACGACACAGACAAAGCATGCCATCCCAATTTATTTCTAGACTGAAGTCCATTTCGTTTCATTAATAAATCATTCGTCTCCGTTTAGAGGCACTATTCCCTCGAAGTCACTGTCCGTTGGTCGCTTCACTCTCGATGCCATTTTAGGAGTTCGTCGTCCTATGTAGAGGCCCTCAAATTAAGATGATTTCCCCCTGATGCACGCCTGATATGACTACAATATGGAACGTTTAATTTGGCTCTAAACATTCGGTGGCACGGGGGAAATTGCTAAATTACGCACAACGCAGAGTGTTTGAAGGTGCTTTGACGTCGCGCATATTTAGATGCGTTGATCGTCGATGTATCGATGGAGTCATTAATGGCGTTGCGGTGAAATGGGACTTTGTCTTCCGAAGTAACGTATTATTCGCACACAAATTAGCCTGGCAGGTCTTTGTGGTTTATTATTACACATCGATCTCTCAAAGTGATGTTTCTTTGAAGTTTAGGATATGTGCTAAATAGAGAAGAGTTAATAAAACTGATAACACTGATAGTATTACTTCATAATACAGAAAGAAACTTGCCAAAATTACTTAATTTACCTGAGATCTACACGCAAGTTTTTATATATATTTCCTTTCCCATTAAGATTCTTTTAAAAAGTTTCATCCTAATTTGTATTTGTCTGCATTTTTCCTCTTTTCTTCTCGTGTCGACCAATGTAACCCTGCTTTCGTTGCTAGAGCATTGGTCACTCATTCTGAAGATATTTGCCAGCCATTTCCATTTCTGGCTTTTTAAGGATGATGCAACAGCTTGAGACAAGCACCATCTATATAACACAGATAGGAAGCAAAACATTTGTTGAATTCTAATTACAGATATATAGGTTCAACATTTTAACAGTGTTTCAGTAATGTTCTTCTTGTCTGTCGCTAATAAAGTTGCAAACAATATTCAACAAGCATGAACTCTTCGTAGGCCTATATTAGACAGCAGAGTATTATGATTTTATTTCATCCGTAATATTCCCAGGTAAAATAGAACTTAAGTTAACCCAAACACATAATTGACCATAACGGCGTATGTTTGATTAACATAAATTATGACTATATAAACTATACAAGCATTGAAGCATTCATCATGCAACAACACTTGAGATGGTCTGGCCATGTACTGCGCATGTCTGACACGAGACTTCCCAAGCAAGTTCTCTATTCAGAGCTGAGTCAGAACAAATTGTTTAAAGGAGGACAGCCTAAACGCAATAAAGACGTCATCAAATCCACCTTGAAAATATGTGACATTGAACAGAACACCTGGGAATATGAGGCTCTATCACGAACTAAATGGCGGTTGATTACTCGAAACGGCACAGAATCATTCGGAGCCAACAAACTAACAAACGTGGCCAAAAAGCGTGAGGCTAGGAAAATTAGAGTCGTGACAAATCTTCAAAAACCACCCTCACCACATTCTGGTTATACATGTTCGCACTGTGGGAATGTGTCCCAAGCAAAGATTGGACTCCTAAACCATCTGCGAATACAGAAATACGGAAATAAGTCCGTCGGAAAAAAAGCCCTCCCGGAAAAAAGACCTTCCGGAAAAACCCTTCATAAGAAAGTAAAGCCGTTATTCAAGGCAGTGCACAGTGAATAAAGCAAATAATAAGAACTCTGACTAAGACGAGTCTCTGACTAAGGCGAGTCTCTGGCTAACATGCATTTCTGACTAGTACGGGTCTGTGTCTAACACGAAAAACCCAACAATTATACGTTTTGTATTTAAATCATTATGTACAATCAATTTGAAACATTCAGAAGGACATTCCCACAAGCGTTAGCTCAAGGGAAATACATAGACTGTACTTTTACACCATCCAGCATAAAATTGATTAAGTCAAGGAAATTTTTCCGGGGGGCTATCCTCGAGCGTTTTTTCTGGGGGGCTTTGTGAAGGGCTTTATTCTAGGGGGGTATTTCCGTACCCCGCGAATACAAACCAAATGACACCGACAGTCCATGGAAAGGTCATCCTCGCTACGAGGGATTGCTGAAGATGATAGACCATACACAATCGAGCCGCATCGCCTTCAATGTTTTTCACTGTTGTGGTCAATACTGCAATAGTAGCTAATTTGTATTAATTACATTAGCTTATTCACCTGGCTTTAGAGTCCAGTAGCCAACACCAAGCCCATATTATAATATTTTCATGTTGCGCTGATCTAATTAAATGAAATGTACTCCGCGGATGCGAAAGCTAATTACTGGAAGTAATGTTTATGTTAATGTAGTATGTGTAAACATGGACATTTGTTTTACCACGGGGTGTAATAAGGCCAGAGCTAATATAGTATGTTACACAAGGAACGCACGAAGGAACGTGTCCGAATGCCTTGAAGGCAGCGACTTTCTATACGCCTCCTTGCAGCAGCTGGCGTTAAACGAAACAGTTCTATATCTAACATAATGTTCATTGCGTAACAAATACTATATAACGCAACACATGTTATTGTCACGATTGTTGACGAAGACGTCATGACGAAAATGTATTTCTGTTTTCCGTCACATAGAGGTTCCCTGTCTTGATGTCATTCTGAAGCAACCAAATACGTGTAACTTTTGGTTTTTAATACAAAGAAATTAGCACGGGCAAGGAAGAAGGCTATATGCAGGCTGTATAAACCTTTCATTTCGTCGTGTTTGCGAGGTATTTGTCAGAATTAATGTCGTGTCATTGACATTTCTGTCATGACTCATGGTTGAAAACTGAGCAGAAACCTCAATTACGAAATAACTCCGTTTCACGTCTGTTAGAATTCGTGAGCATATTGCGTAGGCCCAATGGATGCTAAACCATGGTTGTGGTCTCTATCTGACCTGACAGCGCTGAACTTGCGAACACATTGACAACACCGATCATAAAAGGTGGAGGGAGGTGCCAAGTTGGAGAAAGGGATGATTGATTGTTTCATGAGAAAATGAATAATGTTGTAAATTTGTTAAACAATATTTAGTCAATATAAAATGTAAGCGTGTACATAAATAGAATATAAATACTGAGCTTAATAATTATACGGATTAAACAATAAAGTGTAGTGCAATTAATGTAGTGTTCTTAAGAATAGATTCTATGTTGAAGGTACACCTCCCGCCAAATTGTGTTTAGTAAGCCCGTAACAACGTTCGCAATTTGGAAGTTACAACCCCGAAGCATGTCGAAATAGTAAACCAAACATCCAGTTTCAAAACAAGTTTTATTGGCAATACGGCCGAGTCGGGATGAGTAAACTGCGATACCGTTTGATGTTCAACGATGTCCCATTTTCCCATGTTCAACACAGCAGACGTCCTCTTACAAATTACTACGCCCGACAATCCGTGTAGACGAGCTGCCTGGCTCACTTTAAAGACCAACTGATGAGAGAATAAACGTGGTGGGTAGATGACGTATGTTGTTTTCGTTAGATTGCTTTGGGTGGGGCGGGTGTATAGCCAAATCTGTACCAAACAGGGGCATATAATTATTGAGCATTATGTGGAAGGCCTGTGCCCGACTCTAGTTAATCAGACTTCAGACACTTGCTTCTCGTGTTTACCTAGAATCCCAGTGCGGGTTCAGAGCAGGGAAATCCACCATCGATATGATCTTCTCAGAACGCCAGCTCCAGGACAAGTGCCGAGAGCAGGGAAAGCCCAGTACTTGGCGTTCATCGAACTGACTAAGGCTTTTGATCGTGTCAGCAGAAAGGGACTCTTCCGACTGCCCGAGAAGATCGGCTGTCCTCCTAAGGTACGCAGCATGGTGGTTTCATTCCATGAAAACATGAAAGGCACAGTAGTGTATGATGGTTCGACGTCGGAACCCTTCCCCGTCTGCAGTAGCGTCAAGCAAGGCTGCGTCCTCTCTCCAACGTTGTTTGGGGTATTCTTCTTACTTCTGCTGTCCTATGCTTTCGACTCTTCCTCAGACGGCATATACCTGCACACCAGAACTGATGGGAAACTGTTCAACCTGGCATGTCTACGTGCCAAAACAAAGGTGACAGAGGTGTGCGTCAGGGAGCTGCTTTTTGCGGATGATGCAGCTCTCACTTCCCACCCAGGAGAAACCATCCAGAGGCTGGTTAATCGCTTTACAAACGCCTACAGAGAGTTTGGACTTACAGTCAGCCTGAAGAAGACGAAGGTCATTGCGAGGGATGCCAGCCTCTATCAAGATAAATGACTACATCCTGGAGGTAGTAGAATACTTAATCTACCTCTGGTCAAACATATCCAACAACCTCTCGCTGGACACTGAAATAAACAGGCGCATCGGAAAAGCTGCAGTCACTATGGCCAAGCTGGCCAAAAGAGTATGGGAAAACAAGATACCCATTGAGAATACCAAGATGAGAGTCTACCAGGCCTGTGTGCTGAGCACCCCCCACATGCGGTGCCTCAAGCGCATTTTTGGTATCATCTGGAAGGACTGTGTCCCCTACAGTGACATGCTGGACCGTGCTAGGATCCCCAGCATGTACTCACTGCTGAACCAGAGACGTGTCCGCTGGTTAGGCCACGTACGATGCATGGAGGATGGCCGCTTGGTGAAAGACATCCTCTATGGACAACTCGCAACTGGTGTGAGGCCACTGGGACGTCCAGCCCTCAGGTTCAAGGACGTCTGCAAGCGCGACCTGAAGGCCTGTGGCATCAGCTTTGAAGACTATGAGGCAGTGGCCGAAAATCACACTACTTGACGTCAGACTGTATATAGAGACATTGCATGGGCTGACGGCAAGAGACACCAACATGCGGCGCAAACAACAATCAACACTACCATGGTCATCCTTTTTCGACTCCTCTGGCTGCGGCAGGGACTGTCAATCCCGAATCGGATTGCACAGCCGTAGCGGACGCTGACACATCTCCAGAAACTGAAAACAGAGCGCATCAGCATCGTCTCTCGAGACTACGCTCTGCCTGCTACTACCAAAACACTAATTACAATCGCCCAGAGAGGTCGGTCATAACAGTAAAATATTTCACTAATTGCCTATCAGCGAGACGGCCCCGTCTACGTGTGTGGTGACATATTAGACCACACGGCGTGAACTAGCTCGATCGGTATCGCACTCTTAATAAAGAATGACTCGTGAATAAGGGTATTATACTGCAGCGTTATTTTACATGCCGCAGACACGCTACGCTCTCATGCAATCATCGATCGCTTACGGTTTTCGTTGTCGAGTGTTTGCCAGTTTTCACAGTCCCACATGGTTTGTTGTATTTTGTCGTAACAAAACGTGGTAACTGTGCATACAAATATCACATGTTATTGAAACAGACAGCCTATTTGGACACAGTTCGCGTAATCAGCATTGGAATTCATATAGTGGTTATGCAATTTAATATCTATGATTACGTTTATGTTAGTATATATTAAACTAATATATCGGTGTTGTATTTAAATACAGTGATTTGGAACTACTATTTACATTTATAGCATAGAGTTTTGTAAAAGTTGATTAATTATAACAATCAGTACCCACACGCCATTTGGATATTAAAATTGGTAAATTATATGAAGTCACAAAATAAACACTGTCACACCAAAATAATCGTCATAATTATTATTAATATACATAGTCAAATAGCCAACAGTATCGTGGACAATTACTGTGTACATGCACTTACGCACGCACGCGTGTACCCGCAACTCTAAGATTCATACAAAATGCGATGCGTGCAATGGAATACTAATGAATGCAGACCCAACGCACGTATGCATGGACGCATGCACGCACGCACACACGTACACAAACACGCACCACACACCATACAGACGCATGCACACACACACACACACACACGCACACACGCACACACGCACACACGCACACACGCACACACGCACACACGCACACACGCACACACGCACACACGCACACACGCACACACGCACACACGCACACACGCACACACGCACACACGCACACACGCACACACGCACACACGCACACACGCACACACGCACACACGCACACACACACACAATATACACGCACGCTCGCACGCACACACACACACACACACACACACACACACACACACACACACACACACACACACACACACACACACACACACACACACACACACACACACACACACACACACACATATATTACACACTCAAGTAAACATTCATAAAACATTATTAACGTGACTATTCAAGTACCACGCCAGTTTACACGATAATGTCGATCGTTGGCTGCAATCCAAGAATCCAAAAATTTTCCACTTACTTGCCTTTGATTGGTCCCGTTTGGATCCTTTGCCGGTGGACATGCACTCGATAACCCAAGACAAATTCTAAAATTATATTTAGTTCTGCTATTTTAACATAACCGTGTCGTTTTACAACCTTATTAGCAAGGAGAAGGGCCAAAGAACGACTTAAAGACAATGTTCAGCAATGATTACAGGCTCATTACCAAGATAGTACGCTGTGGCTAATTGCTGGTGAGTGTTGTTGGTGTATTTGAAGAATTGTTTTGTGGGTGTGTCACGTTGTTGTGAGAACGGGATGACGTCAGAGCGGCGGTTGCGATGGCGCCTACACGGATCTGGATATATATGGACCACAATAATATTTTTATTAGTTCCGCAGTGTTGCTATAAGGGTGGTTGCACCATTCCTAAATTGGCGAGTCTATCCCCTTGCATGTTTTCACCGGTCACTTAAAACCTGTCGACGTCGTGTAACCTGATTGAACAGGAAACACGGAAATACGCTGACACGATAGCCTAGACGTTTATAGTACCTTTGAACAAGCGTTGCTATGACAAAGACGCGGTTGTCTTGGTGCAATGGTGAGATGCCCGACTGTAGTATATGTAGCGCACGCTGACCAAGAACTAATTCAGTCAAGTCAAGACTGACCAGGTTGCCGTCAGGTTAGTCGCGTTTATCGCCTTGCTGGCGCTCTCGGTTTCAAGATAGCGGTGCAATCTCAAATGATGAAGGTCAAATGACAATGATAATGATGATAAATTTACCTAGGACATTATCATTATCATAACAAGGAAGGTGTTGAAATTTGCGGATGATACAAAAGTGTTTAGAAGGATTAAAAGTGATGGAGATAGACAGCATTTACAAGATGATCTTGACAGGTTGATCAAATGGTCTGAAAAGTGGCAAATGATGTTCAATTTTGGGAAATGTAAATGCCTCCACATAGGACATGGGAACGAAGAGATAGAATATACAATGGGGGGTACTGTACTAAGTACTACTGTAAAAGAAAAGGACTTAGGGTTAACCGTTAGTGCTGATATGAAGATTTCAGAGCAGTGCGGAATTGCAGCTTCAAAGGGAAATCAAATCCTTGGATTAATTAGGCGAAACATAACGTATAAGGAAAAAGAGCTAATAATACCGCTGTACAAAACAATGGTTAGGCCTCATTTAGAATATTGTATTCAAGCGTGGAGGCCATATCGCAGGAAGGACATAGATATGCTAGAAAGAGTGCAGAGGAGAGCAACTAAAATGATACCAAATCTGAGGGATCTAAGTTACGAAATACGCCTAAAAAATGCGGTTTAACAACACTAGAGACCAGGAGATTGAGAGGAGATCAGATAGAAGTGTTTAAAATATTGAAGGGTTATGAAAATATTGATAGAAATATGTTTTTCTCAGTTAAGAAAGATAGAAGGACTAGAGGACATGATCTTGCATTAGCAAAGGAGCAGAGTAGATTGGATATAAGAAAGTTTTCATTTTCACAAAGGACTGTAAATGAATGGAACAGATTACCTGCTGATTGTGTGGGTGCTTGTAGCGTGAATATGTTTAAAAATAAAATCGACACATACCTCAGACGGGCGGGATACACATAGATAAAAAGATCGGACTCTCGATAAGCCAAGGGCTTTCTTGTCCACCTGCTACCTAGAGTTAATTCTCTGGGTGGCAATCTTGTTAAATCTTGTTAAATCATTGTCGTCGTCGTCATCGTCATCAATACCACCATCATCACCATCATTACTACCTATATACCACCACCACCACCACCATCATCATCAACATCATCATTATCATCATCACCGTACTTGTATATATGCATTATGTATATAGAAAATCACAGGCTCTACACGAAATGTGTAGGCCTACCTATAAATTCACACAATCTGGCCGATGACGTTTTATTGACGTCATATTCTTCCCCACACCGGGACATTCAAGTTCCGCCTTCTCACCCGTCACATGCGATAATATAGTCAGACTGGTTTAACAGCGATAACTTCCAACACGCACTCTTTATTAATAGGGCGGACGTTGTAGGTTTCACTTGACGTCTCGCCTAGATGTTTATAGCCTTCCGTTCATCTTCTTTCTTTGCGGCTCGTTTCCGCAACCATCCGTACACCATCGGTGACGAACGGTCTCCACTCGACGTGTGATAGACTCATGCCGACGCATATTGACCATGCGTCGTAATACGACGACACACGGGACAGCGATAAACTTCGCAGTGACTATCAGCTAGTCACAGCAAACAGCGAGGGACGACGTTCGCATTAGCTGCGAAAGAAACAACACAATCAGTGTTGCCAACGCGGGCTAAGCGAGGCGCGACCAGCGTCTCCCGGGAAGCGAAAAGTTAATCACATCGAACGCATCTGTCGCGCGGCGACGTCGTCGCCGCGACGATCGCTGCGATTGGCTGACGACAGATAACGAATGATAATACGTTATTTACCCTCACACTTCGTGTGCTACGGCTGCTTAATTCTTGCCGCTGTACCTCACCGGAAAGCGACTTCATCCGACAGCCTTGACACTGCCCGTTATTTATTTATGTGTTGCTGGCGGATGTTCTGCGATTGTAAACATCTTATATAGAAATCGATTATTCTTATTTAAATTAATTGCCGTTGTAATATATTGACTCACTCTGCAAGTTGGGCAACAATTGCATGAGAGCAACTCTTTAAAACGCCTTAGTGCATGGGGTTACACGAAGATTTATTGGATTTCGCGTTCATACAAATCGCGTCACGGCACTGCCATTGTATAAGCCTGTTACACCTACCTATAATACAGTACAATATACCGCTCGTTGCACACATTCCTTGTCAAGCATAGTTAATGGATGAATACAATATTTCATAATGCAGTTATCAGGATGATCATATGACTACATAATACAATGTTTTGAGTAGAAAACATAAACAAATATATTTTCAGAAACATTACAACTGAATCGATGGTGATTTACAACAAGTAAACACTCTCACCATGAACGGTGTACTCTTACAAAGGAAGCGACATAACGACACGCCATGATTGCAGAAGACAAAATGCCTCATTAAGATGAATAATATACTAATTAGCACATTATCTTTCTTTTGCATTCCAATCTCAGGCAAGTACCGTGTCAACACCGTGACCGTGCAACACTTGTTGGCTAATGTTTCGGCTGAAGGCGAATAGAGCAAACAATAACGTAACACATAGTTATATTATTCCTCTGCTTTTGCGATACCTATTTTACTGGTAAGTAAAGTGTACACGTAACATAGATATCTGAAAAGAATTGCGGGAGTGAAGAGAACAAATAAGTGAAAATGGAGGAACTGGGGAGTAGGTTTGTGTGGAAGAAAAGTTCAGGAAGAGTAGTTGGTTAAACTGGGTGGACATGTGGAGCGATTGGAAGGAGAACAGCTAGCGTAGAAAGTGGATGCCCTAAAAATGGAATAGTGACAGACCGATGTGGCGAGATTGGGGATTGGGAGACAGTGGATAACGATATACAACGGAAGCGTGGAGACGGCAGTGTAGGAGAAATGACAGGATATGAAGGAACACAAAACACCAAGGACCAGCGGCCAGCACCACCCCTGACTACATGAAGAAAGATGAGAACAACATGTTATCATTACGTATGACGCAGATAGAGAGAGGGGGAAGAGTTTTGAACATATCTAGTGACCAATATTGAGAGAGAATTACATATGAATACAGCAATTGCAAAACATGTAGCAAACAGAAATATCTGACCCGTGATGATGATCTTGTCGGCGTTGAAACAATGTCAATGATGTAATCAATACTCCTATATATGTGGTCGCCTCAAACCTGGCACTTAGATGCATGTTATTGTAAATCCATTACAAACATGGGGATTATCGGAATCGCAAGGGTATTGTTATGTTTATTCAGACACGTATTACTAGTAGTGGGCTATAACACACTGCCACTCTCGCCTCTCCAATCCCGTCCCAATGATGTGCGTTCTGTTAGTTATTTCACGACAACTCTTTGTTCCGCTTTGTAGGCCGCGCAGATTCGAAGCCGAAGGCATCATCGAGGATCAGTGTGGTAAACACTAATGACCAACCGCTGGACACCAGAACAAGACACAGGCGCGACACGTTTATCGAGAAGTCCCTCGTGGATTAGTTAGTTTGTCGTAGCTGCCTGGTTGAAATGGACGATTGGAAGAAATACTATTACGTGGCACACACACCGGCACAAAATGATGAATGTGTCGTAGCCGACAGTAAATGGGACGTGATCAATGGCGTGTGTAGTTGCAATAACACGCCTACAAGATTATATTTACTGGGACTAAGTGCAACCACCTCATCTAATAACGTAAATATGTCGTTGCGATACTAGAAAAAACACAACGCAGCACTCCATCACCATAAAGAAAGCGTATGGTAAAGTCAATTGATCCATAGTGAAGGTTAATAGGTTCATGCATAAAACCGAGAGAGAGGGGGGGGGAGACAGATGGGTGGAGCGAGAGAGAGGGGGCGAGAGAGAGAGAAAGAGAGAGAGGGGGGGGGAAGCGACAGAGAGGGAGCGAGAGAGAGAGAGAGAGAGGCAGCGAGAGAGAGAGAGAACGAGAGCGAGAGAGAGAGAGAGAGAGAGAGAGAGAGAGAGAGAGAGAGAGAGAGAGAGAGAGAGAGAGAGAGAGAGAGAGAGAGAGAGAGAGAGAGAGAGAGAGAGAGAGAGATATATATATATATATATATATATATATATATATATATGGGAGGGAGGGAAGGAGGGAGGGAGGGAGGGAGGGAGGGAGGGAGGGAGGGAGGGAGGGAGGGAGGGAGGGAGGGAGGGAGGGAGGGAGGGAGGGAGGGAGGGAGGGAAGAAACACCGAAAAAGAAACTGTCACACTGTTGATAAGCGCAAACAGCGTAGATTCCATAAAACGTATGGCTTCACAAATGAAAACAGCTGATATACAGAACAAAAACACCTACATTTCTGTGACACACACAATGAAGGGCAAATGGAAGACGACACAAACATATCGTCATACATCATCAGCAATCTAACCATTTGTTACGGAATACATCCAGCATGTTAGAATTAGACGGTGAGCCATCAGTAGAAAGGCAGCTTAAGGAGACGAACCAGGCTTACATCTCGTGATCAAGAGCCCATTACGTTATAACGTAAGACTGATGTGTGCATTCAATGTGGACCTCACACTGAAGAAAATTGATTTCATGAATATGCTGAAATTGCAATACAAATAAAATGTCTGCCAGGATATACAACAAAGTCGTCTTCTTTGCCCTGCTGGAGTGACAGTGAAATTCTGCATCAGTTCACAGCGAAGAATTTTTTCAAACATGTCGTTGGCTACATCTTGATTGATCTCATTTTGAACTATCTGCCATACAATGACACTTCAAACCTGTGAATCCGTGTTACAGATCACATCATAGTGTAACAGGTTCTATAAAGCATACTATCCACAGAAGTAAACAACGTAAGTAAACATGAACAGTTAGAGAATTACCATTTCTATGAGTTATTCACATAGTGATAAATTATTCGTCTTCTTCAGTTCAGCATATCTCTGCGAGACGTTGCTGCCCGGATGATCCCACGATACGCTGCTCTGTCTGCCCGGATGATCCCACGATATGCTGCTCTGTCTGCCCGGATGATCCCACGATATGCTGCTCTGTCTGCCGTTTGTCTCCCTGCTCTTACGATGTCGTCTTCCAACCAGTCGCTGATGCCCTGTTATATCTTCTCCTTGGTCTTTCCCTTCCTCTCTTTTCTCCACTTTGCCTTCTAGGATTATTTTCTAAATGATTAATGTAAAGAAACAAAATGAAAGCAGGTAAGATAGAAACAGTAACATTAAACATTATTTCACCGAAAACTGGAGGCCCCGAAACATGCAAGCAAAAAGGTATATTATTGTTATATAGCACAATTTGATGTTTCTTAAACACAACCTTTATATACCTCCATCTAGTTATATCTACCGAGTTCAGTAATTGTTTGTCGCACCACAGAACGACAACAGATCGCTTCCTGAGAAGAACACATATGTCACGAAGCACACAATATGCTATTCGCAGTGCTATAATGCTCAACGGGGTCTTGCAGAGATTGTCAGTCATAGATCAAACATCGTCTTTGCTACAAATGACACCAGTCCATCTAAGCCTGTCATGTTTAACACATAGGTGATGGTTACGTTTACGGTTACAGTGCATATTTCATTACATTTCATTATAACAAGAAATTTCAGACTTCACAAAATCCATCTCGTGAATAGTAAAACAGGAAGTGCTTTGAGGATGTGGCTGTAACTAGAACAATTCGGTTGTCTATTTCACGCCGTATAATAACGTCTACAATACAGTGTCTTACAACACCGAGGAAATCGTATTGGAGCCCCAAAAGACCGGGTTTTAAATTCTCATATCAAAATCCTGCTTGCGAAACATCATTTTATTTTCCCATCGTTTATTGCGATTCGTTACACTAATATACGTGTAAATGTATGAAGGAAAACATCGGCGCACACATACGTACAATGTTTTTTATGCATATAACAAAGCATGTACGCCAATACACACACACACACACACACACACACACACACACACACACACACACACACACACACACACACACACACACACACACACACACACACACACACACACACACACACACACACACACATATGCAGAGACAGACAGACAGACAGACATATTCTTTAGTTGGTCCAAATAATTATACAATCACAAAAGAAATGGGTATATAAGTATAAATATTAGGCAGCAATTTTTTGGTGCACCTTGAACAATAAGATTTCATTTTTTTATTGGAGTCAGCAATTTTTGTTGGTGGGTCTATAAGTTTTCACCCCCCTTTGAATAGATATATGCCATATTACTATATATTTTCCAGGGGATGTGGTACAGATCGAATAAAAGCGCGAAATATTTGTTTCATTAAACAATAATAGTTCACTTTTTAATTGGAGGTAGCAAATTGTTTGGGTGGGTCCACCAGTTTTTACCCCTTATTGGACAGAAATGTACCGTTTTACTACATTTTAAAATTGAATTATATGGGGTTTACCGGATAAAAGAACCAACTTGTTTTGCTGCATCCTTGAAAAACATGATTTCAATGTTTGATCAGAATTAGCATATATTTTTGGCAGACATAATGTCTCACCCCCCCCCCCCCCATTGAACCCTTAGTCCTATGCCGTTTTACTACACTTTCGCATAACAGTCCGGACAAGTATAGCCTACTTTGGCTGTTTCCCGTAACACTGATATCTTAATTTTTGTATTGGCGTCAGTACATTTTAGGTGGGTCTATACATTTTCACCCCCCCCCCCATTGAACCAATATATGTCGTTTTATTAATTTTTTCAAGGGATAAGAGAAAAGCCTACTACAATTAGTTCAAGGTATATGCTATTTCAAGGGATTTTTGCTATTTCTTTGAACAATACCCTTTTACTTTTGAATCGAAGTCAGCACATTTTGGATGCGTCAATGGGCCAGAATTATCAGAGTTTGAGAACGGATACATTCCCAAAGTTGAGGAAAGCCAGCATAACGAGGAAAGCCTCTTTGCGACAAACACCACCCGTGCGATCGAAGCACTTGGCAAAGATTAGTACGACAACAATGATAAATCGGTGACCATTGACATTCATGTCCAATTACAGAAGAGCTCACTCGCCCTCTACAAATGCCATACGCCACAGTCCAAAACTAAGCAGGCAAGAAACATTTCAATGCTGAAAAATTGGTTGAACCCTCTTCTCTCGGTTATACATCGTCTTGCAGCAAAGAACCTTTACATGTGTGCATTTTTCAGACAAGAAACTCATCAAACTCATCCGTACCCTCCGTCCTTCCCATCTTCTTTCCACAACCAACATTACCTCGTTTGATGAGTGCAGACACTGTTGTCATTCATCACATAATGAAGCATTTAGACTTAGTTAACTCCAACAGTATTGGGATTGTCTGGGACACGTATCTCCCCAGCAGCATGAAATAATCTACAAGAGTGTAGCGTGGAAACCAGACTCGGATGGAGGTAACCTGGGACAACAGGTACTTCAAATAAATTGGATATACTTTCATCGCAATGTCACCAAGAAACATGAGCTGTTTGCATTTCTCTGCACTAAATCTATAATATCCAGGTTGAAAAGAAGTGTTGGTCAATGTGCAGACTGTTTTGGAACGGGGACCAACACCATATTTGATATACACTGTGGACAAGGGTGTCTTTCTGCGTCCGATAATTAACATGTACGAGCTAGTCATATTTTTTCAGCTGCATACATCTGGATAGCCTATGATACAGGCACTAGTTTGATTAATCGTAGTGGTAACGGCATCGGTCATGCTTTGAGAAAATACAAGTCGACATCCTTATAAGTTTCTACGGTTTTGCCGAAGTGCAATACGACGTCTTCGGCAATGGTTGGAAGACAGCATAAAGAAATCTAGAAGTCACACAAATCCATCCATCCATTTGGATCTAGATTCAACTCCTGGAAGGCTTCTCCGTTGTACTCTGTGACTAGAGTAGCAATGTGGTCTCCGTTATGGAGGCAATGAGAACGTTATTCTGCCAAAAGGAATAATACCATGAAGATATTCCACCTGCGCAGGATGCTCTGTAGCAGCATTCAAAGCGTTTAGTATGCCAAGTTTTATCTGATTGACCAGTACTCTGGTCCAATAGCAGATACCCATTGCAAATGTCTGGAGCTGGACATGGGACAGGAAGGCTCTATCACGACACACTGTAGGGTCGATTGAATAATGACGCAAATGCTGTAAAAGCCACAATTTCTTATAAGTTATGATACAAAGTTGTATTGTATGGCAAACTAAAGAAATGGCGCGAAGACCTACAAAATATAGTTATATATTTCTGTCTATTAGACTTGCCGTTTCCAAATAATACATGCGGTACTGAAATCATGAGTAATCTAATAAAACGTCATATCTCGGCTCAAGGGGGGTACATAATGGACCCACCTACAAACATTGGTGAGTCCCATCAAAAACGTCAAAGATAATAGCTTATGGAATCAAAGAAACACCGTTCGTGATGTAAGTCATTCTGTACCCATATCCACTGGATAAATGTGGTAAAACGGCCGATATTTTAATTGATTAGGGGTGAAAAATAATGGACCCACCCAAGAAATGTTCTGATTCCGTTCAAAAAGCTAAAGTTAATAGCCAAAGGATGTAGAGAAAAACAAAATGTTGTGTGAAGTTATCCTGATTGTACCCATTTGCAAAGGCGAAATGTGGTAAAACAGCAAATTTTGGTTGATAAGGGGTGAAAATATTGGAACCATCCAAACAATGTTCTGACTCCGATCAAAACTTTAAAGATACTAAAAAAACGTGAACAATAATGGACCCACCTAAACAATGTTCTGACTCCGATCAAAACGTTAAAGATACCAACAAAACGAAGCAGAGAAAAAAGTTTGATGACGTTACCTGGATCGTATCCATATCCAATGGAGAAATGTAGTAAAACGGCAAATATTGTTTGATGGGGAGTGAACAATAATGGACCCACCCAAAATAACTGCAGAATCCGATCAAGAAGTTAAAGTTACCAACCTAAGGAAGCTGTGGAAAAAGTTTGGTGCCTTTATCCGTTTTGTCTCCATATCCCCAAAATTTGTCGCTAAGGTACCTAACTAAATAACTTATGAAGGTAAATGAAAAATCAATGCACCACAGGATGACGAACTTTCGTGTGATTCAAACGATTTGTATAAACGAAATAGATTCGTTGAGTCATCAGTGACGTTACAGAAATACCTATTTGTTAAAAAAAAATCAAGTAATATATCAACTACTACATCAACATCGCTCCTTTTAAAATCTCGCCACTACCGCTGATCTGTTTTCGTACTAGCGGCGCTGTTTTCATCAGAGTAACAACAAAATT
>OZ023218.1:33312477-33334477 GCA_963995525.1 Escarpia spicata
GTAAGACCATATTAAGCATCCTTGCGCCGAAAAAAGTGCACTACAAATACCGTTTTGCTGTGATATGCATTAAGTTTTTAGAACACTTGGATATGGGATATGTTTGTCTCGTGAGTACTGAAGGTACTGCTGCTTTAGACAAAAAAAACTTCAAATGGGGATGAGTTTTTACACCTATAACTTACGTAATATGTTCTTGTAACTTACGTGACGGAGATAGAACGGTAACATAAAATTCCCATTTGTGGTTAATCTAGTTTTGCGTGTAGCTTGATATCAATCTAGCCTTCGTGAAGATTTGTAACATGCAAAACATCTATTTGGGGTAAGACCACATTAAGGATCCTTCCGCCGAAAAAAGTGCACTACAAATACCGTTTTGCTGTGATATGCATAATTTTTATTCGAACACTTTGACATGGGACATGTTTGTGTCGTGAGTACTGAATGTACTGCTGCTTTAGACAACATAAAACATCAAATGGGGATGAGTTTTCACACCTATAACTTACGTAATATGTTCTTGTAACTTACGTGACGGAGATAGAACGGTAACATGCATTCCCATTTGTGGTTAATCTAGTTATGTGTGTAGCTTGATATCAATCTAGCCTTCGTGAAGATTTGTAACAAGCAAAACATATATTTGGGGTAAGACCACATTAAGGATCCTTCCGCCGAAAAAAGTGCACTACAAATACCGTTTTGCTGTGATATGCATTAATTTTTTTTGAACACTTTTACATGGGACATGTTTGTCTCGTGAGTACTGAATGTACTGCTGCTTTAGACAAGATAAAGCATCAAATGGGGATGAGTTTTCACACCTATAACTTACGTAATATGTTCTTGTAACTTACGTGACGGACATAAAACGGAAACATGCATTCCCATTTGTGGTTAATGTAGTTATGTGTGTGGCTTGATATCAATCTAGCCTTCGTGAAGATTTGTAACATGCAAAACATCTATTTGGGTTAAGACAACATTAAGGATCCTTCCGCCGAAAAAAATGCACTACAAATACCGTTTTGCTGTGATATGCATAATTTTTTTTCGAACACTTTGACATGGGACATGTTTGTGTCGTGAGTACTGAATGTACTGCTGCTTTAGACAACATAAAACATCAAATGGGGATGAGTTTTCACACCTATAACTTACGTAATATGTTCTTGTAACTTACGTGACGGAGATAGAACGGTAACATGCATTCCCATTTGTGGTTAATCTAGTTATGTGTGTAGCTTGATATCAAACTAGCCTTCGTGAAGATTTGTAACAAGCAAAACATATATTTGGGGTAAGACCACATTAAGGATCCTTCCGCCGAAAAAAGTGCACTACAAATACCGTTTTGCTGTGATAAGCATTAATTTTTTTCGAACACTTTCACATGGGACATGTTTGTCTCGTGAGTACTGAAAGTACTGCTGCTTTAGACAAGATAAAACATCAAATCGGGATGAATTTCCACACCTATAACTTACGTAATATGTTCTTGTAACTTACGTGACGGACATAAAACGATAACATGCATTACCATTTGTGGATAATCTAGTTATGTGTGTAGCTTGATATCAATCTAGCCTTCGTGAAGATGTGTAACATGCAAAACATATATTTGGGGTAAGACCACATTAAGGATCCTTCCGCCAAAAAAATCCACTACAAATACCGTTTTGCTGTGATATGCATAATTTGTTTTCGAACACTTTGACATGGGACATGTTTGTCTCGTGAGTACTGAAGGTACTGCTGCTTTAGACAAGAAAAAACTTCAATTGGGGATGAGTTTTCACACCTATAACTTACGTAATATGTTCTTGTAACTTACGTGACGGAGATAGAACGGTAACATGCATTCCCATTTGTGATTAATCTAGTTATGTGTGTAGCTTGATATCAATCTAGCCTTCGTGAAGATTTGTAACATGCAAAACATCTATTTGGGGTAAGACCACATTAAGGATCCTTCCGCCGAAAAAAGTGCACTACAAATACCGTTTTGCTGTGATATGCATAATTTGTATTCGAACACTTTGACATGGGACATGTTTGTGTCGTGAGTACTGAATGTACTGCTGCTTTAGACAACATAAAACATCAAATGGGGATGAGTTTTCACACCTATAACTTACGTAATATGTTCTTGTAAATTACGTGACGGACATAAAACGGTAACATGCATTCCCATTTGTGGATAATCTAGTTATGTGTGTAGCTTGATATCAATCTAGCCTTCGTGAAGATTTGTAACATGCAAAACATATGTTTGGGGTAAGACCACATTAAGGATCCTTCCGCCGAAAAAAGTGCACTACAAATACCGTTTTGCTGTGATATGCATTAATTTTTTTTGAACACTTTTACATGGGTCATGTTTGTCTCGTGAGTACTGAATGTACTGCTGCTTTAGACAAGATAAAGCATCAAATGGGGATGAGTTTTCACACCTATAACTTATGTAATATGTTCTTGTAACTTACGTGACGGACATAAAACGGAAACATGCATTCCCATTTGTGGTTAATGTAGTTATGTGTGTGGCTTGATATCAATCTAGCCTTCGTGAAGATTTGTAACATGCAAAACATCTATTTGGGTTAAGACCACATTAAGGATCCTTCCGCCGAAAAAAATGCACTACAAATACCGTTTTGCTGTGATATGCATAATTTTTTTTCGAACACTTTGACATGGGACATGTTTGTGTCGTGAGTACTGAATGTACTGCTGCTTTAGACAAGAAAAAACTTCAAATGGGGATGAGTTTTCACACCTATAACTTACGTAATATGTTCTTGTAACTTACGTGACGGAGATAGAACGGTAACATAAAATTCCCATTTGTGGTTAATCTAGTTATGCGTGTAGCTTGATATCAATCTAGCCTTCGTGAAGATTTGTAACATGCAAAACATCTATTTGGGGTAAGACCACATTAAGGATCCTTCCGCCGAAAAACGTGCACTACAAATACCGTTTTGCTGTGAAATGCATAATTTTTATTCGAACACTTTGACATGGGACATGTTTGTGTCGTGAGTACTGAATGTACTGCTGCTTTAGACAACATAAAACATCAAATGGGGATGAGTTTTCACACCTATAACTTACGTAATATGTTCTTGTAACTTACGTGACGGAGATAGAACGGTAACATGCATTCCCATTTGTGATTAATCTAGTTATGTGTGTAGCTTGATATCAATCTAGCCTTCGTGAAGATTTGTAACATGCAAAACATCTATTTGGGGTAAGACCACATTAAGCATCCTTCCGCCGAAAAAAGTGCACTACAAATACCGTTTTGCTGTGATATGCATTAATTTTTTAGAACACTTGGACATGGGATATGTTTGTCTCGTGAATACTGAAGGTACTGCTGCTTTAGACAAGAAAAAACTTCAAATGGGGATGAGTTTTTACACCTATAACTTACGTAATATGTTCTTGTAACTTACGTGACGGAGATAGAACGGTAACATAAAATTCCCATTTGTGGTTAATCTAGTTATGCGTGTAGCTTGATATCAATCTAGCCTTCGTGAAGATTTGTAACATGCAAAACATCTATTTGGGGTAAGACCACATTAAGGATCCTTCCGCCGAAAAAAGTGCACTACAAATACCGTTTTGCTGTGATATGCATAATTTTTATTCGAACACTTTGACATGGGACATGTTTGTGTCGTGAGTACTGAATGTACTGCTGCTTTAGACAACATAAAACATCAAATGGGGATGAGTTTTCACACCTATAACTTACGTAATATGTTCTTGTAACTTAAGTGACGGAGATAGAACGGTAAAATGCATTCCCATTTGTGGTTAATCTAGTTATGTGTGTAGCTTGATATCAATCTAGCCTTCGTGAAGATTTGTAACATGCAAAACATATATTTGAGGTAAGACCACATTAAGGATCCTTCCGCCAAAAAAATCCACTACAAATACCGTTTTGCTGTGATATGCATAATTTTTTTTCGAACACTTTGACATGGGACATGTTTGTCTCGTGAGTACTGAAGGTACTGCTGCTTTAGACAAGAAAAAACTTCAATTGGGGATGAGTTTTCACACCTATAACTTACGTAATATGTTCTTGTAACTTAAGTGACGGAGATAGAACGGTAACATACATTCCCATTTGTGATTAATCTAGTTATGTGTGTAGCTTGATATCAATCTAGCCTTCGTGAAGATTTGTAACATGCAAAACATCTATTTGGGGTAAGACCACATTAAGCATCCTTCCGCCGAAAAAAGTGCACTACAAATACCGTTTTGCTGTGATATGCATTATTTTTTTAGAACACTTGGACATGGGACATGTTTGTCTCGTGAGTACTGAAGGTACTGCTGCTTTAGACAAGAAAAAACTTCAAATGGGGATGAGTTTTCACACCTATAACTTACGTAATATGTTCTTGTAACTTACGTGACGGACATAAAACGGAAACCTGCATTCCCATTTGTGGTTAATCTAGTTATGTGTGTAGCTTGATATCAAACTAGCCTTCGTGAAGATTTGTAACAAGCAAAACATGTATTTGGGGTAAGACCACATTAAGGATTCTTCCGCCGAAAAAAGTGCACTACAAATACCGTTTTGCTGTGATATGCATTAATTTTTTTCGAACACTTTGACATGGGACATGTTTGTCTCGTGAGTACTGAATGTACTGCTGCTTTAGACATGATAAAACATCAAATCGGGATGAATTTTCACACCTATAACTTACGTAATATGTTCTTATAACTTACGTGACGGACATAAAACGGTAACATGCATTCCCATTTGTGGATAATCTAGTTATGTGTGTAGCTTGATATCAATCTAGCCTTCGTGAAGATTTGTAACATGCAAAACATATATTTGGGGTAAGACCACATTAAGGATCCTTCCGCCGAAAAAAGTGCACTACAAATACCGTTTTGCTGTGATATGCATTAATTTTTTTCGAACACTTTGACATGGGACATGTTTGTCTCGTGAGTACTGAAAGTACTGTTGCTTTAGACAAGATAAAACATCAAATCGGGATGAATTTTCACACCTATAACTTACGTAATATGTTCTTGTAACTTACGTGACGGACATAAAACGGAAACATGCATTCCCATTTGTGGTTAATCTAGTTATGTGTGTAGCTTGATATCAAACTAGCCTTCGTGAAGATTTGTAACAAGCAAAACATCTATTTGGGGTAAGACCACATTAAGGATTCTTCCGCCGAAAAAAGTGCACTACAAATACCGTTTTGCTGTGATATGCATTAATTTTTTTCGAACACTTTGACATGGGACATGTTTGTCTCGTGAGTACTGAATGTACTGCTGCTTTAGACATGATAAAACATCAAATCGGGATGAATTTTCACACCTATAACTTACGTAATATGTTCTTGTAACTTACGTGACGGACATAAAACGGAAACATGCATTCCCATTTGTGGTTAATCTAGTAATGTATGTAGCTTGATATCAATCTAGCCTTCGTGAAGATTTGTAACATGCAAAACATATATTTGGGGTAAGACCACATTAAGCATCCTTCCGCCGAAAAAAGTGCACTACAAATACCGTTTTGCTGTGATATGCATTATTTTTTTAGAACACTTGGACATGGGACATGTTTGTCTCGTGAGTACTGAATGTACTGCTGCTTTAGACATGATAAAACATCAAATCGGGATGAATTTTCACACCTATAACTTACGTAATATGTTCTTGTAACTTACGTGACGGACATAAAACGGTAACATGCATTCCCATTTGTGGATGATCTAGTTATGTGTGTAGCTTGATATCAATCTAGCCTTCGTGAAGATTTGTAACATGCAAAACATATATTTGGGGTAAGACCACATTAAGGATCCTTCCGCCGAAAAAAGTGCACTACAAATACCGTTTTGCTGTGATATGCATTAATTTTTTTCGAACACTTTGATATGGGACATGTTTGTCTCGTGAGTACTGAAAGTACTGTTGCTTTAGACAAGATAAAGCATCAAATGGGGATGAGTTTTCACACCTATAACTTATGTAATATGTTCTTGTAACTTACGTGACGGACATAAAACGGAAACATGCATTCCCATTTGTGGTTAATGTAGTTATGTGTGTGGCTTGATATCAATCTAGCCTTCGTGAAGATTTGTAACATGCAAAACATCTATTTGGGTTAAGACCACATTAAGGATCCTTCCGCCGAAAAAAATGCACTACAAATACCGTTTTGCTGTGATATGCATAATTTTTTTTCGAACACTTTGACATGGGACATGTTTGTGTCGTGAGTACTGAATGTACTGCTGCTTTAGACAAGAAAAAACTTCAAATGGGGATGAGTTTTCACACCTATAACTTACGTAATATGTTCTTGTAACTTACGTGACGGAGATAGAACGGTAACATAAAATTCCCATTTGTGGTTAATCTAGTTATGCGTGTAGCTTGATATCAATCTAGCCTTCGTGAAGATTTGTAACATGCAAAACATCTATTTGGGGTAAGACCACATTAAGGATCCTTCCGCCGAAAAACGTGCACTACAAATACCGTTTTGCTGTGAAATGCATAATTTTTATTCGAACACTTTGACATGGGACATGTTTGTGTCGTGAGTACTGAATGTACTGCTGCTTTAGACAACATAAAACATCAAATGGGGATGAGTTTTCACACCTATAACTTACGTAATATGTTCTTGTAACTTACGTGACGGAGATAGAACGGTAACATGCATTCCCATTTGTGATTAATCTAGTTATGTGTGTAGCTTGATATCAATCTAGCCTTCGTGAAGATTTGTAACATGCAAAACATCTATTTGGGGTAAGACCACATTAAGCATCCTTCCGCCGAAAAAAGTGCACTACAAATACCGTTTTGCTGTGATATGCATTAATTTTTTAGAACACTTGGACATGGGATATGTTTGTCTCGTGAATACTGAAGGTACTGCTGCTTTAGACAAGAAAAAACTTCAAATGGGGATGAGTTTTTACACCTATAACTTACGTAATATGTTCTTGTAACTTACGTGACGGAGATAGAACGGTAACATAAAATTCCCATTTGTGGTTAATCTAGTTATGCGTGTAGCTTGATATCAATCTAGCCTTCGTGAAGATTTGTAACATGCAAAACATCTATTTGGGGTAAGACCACATTAAGGATCCTTCCGCCGAAAAAAGTGCACTACAAATACCGTTTTGCTGTGATATGCATAATTTTTATTCGAACACTTTGACATGGGACATGTTTGTGTCGTGAGTACTGAATGTACTGCTGCTTTAGACAACATAAAACATCAAATGGGGATGAGTTTTCACACCTATAACTTACGTAATATGTTCTTGTAACTTAAGTGACGGAGATAGAACGGTAAAATGCATTCCCATTTGTGGTTAATCTAGTTATGTGTGTAGCTTGATATCAATCTAGCCTTCGTGAAGATTTGTAACATGCAAAACATATATTTGAGGTAAGACCACATTAAGGATCCTTCCGCCAAAAAAATCCACTACAAATACCGTTTTGCTGTGATATGCATAATTTTTTTTCGAACACTTTGACATGGGACATGTTTGTCTCGTGAGTACTGAAGGTACTGCTGCTTTAGACAAGAAAAAACTTCAATTGGGGATGAGTTTTCACACCTATAACTTACGTAATATGTTCTTGTAACTTAAGTGACGGAGATAGAACGGTAACATACATTCCCATTTGTGATTAATCTAGTTATGTGTGTAGCTTGATATCAATCTAGCCTTCGTGAAGATTTGTAACATGCAAAACATCTATTTGGGGTAAGACCACATTAAGCATCCTTCCGCCGAAAAAAGTGCACTACAAATACCGTTTTGCTGTGATATGCATTATTTTTTTAGAACACTTGGACATGGGACATGTTTGTCTCGTGAGTACTGAAGGTACTGCTGCTTTAGACAAGAAAAAACTTCAAATGGGGATGAGTTTTCACACCTATAACTTACGTAATATGTTCTTGTAACTTACGTGACGGACATAAAACGGAAACCTGCATTCCCATTTGTGGTTAATCTAGTTATGTGTGTAGCTTGATATCAAACTAGCCTTCGTGAAGATTTGTAACAAGCAAAACATGTATTTGGGGTAAGACCACATTAAGGATTCTTCCGCCGAAAAAAGTGCACTACAAATACCGTTTTGCTGTGATATGCATTAATTTTTTTCGAACACTTTGACATGGGACATGTTTGTCTCGTGAGTACTGAATGTACTGCTGCTTTAGACATGATAAAACATCAAATCGGGATGAATTTTCACACCTATAACTTACGTAATATGTTCTTATAACTTACGTGACGGACATAAAACGGTAACATGCATTCCCATTTGTGGATAATCTAGTTATGTGTGTAGCTTGATATCAATCTAGCCTTCGTGAAGATTTGTAACATGCAAAACATATATTTGGGGTAAGACCACATTAAGGATCCTTCCGCCGAAAAAAGTGCACTACAAATACCGTTTTGCTGTGATATGCATTAATTTTTTTCGAACACTTTGACATGGGACATGTTTGTCTCGTGAGTACTGAAAGTACTGTTGCTTTAGACAAGATAAAACATCAAATCGGGATGAATTTTCACACCTATAACTTACGTAATATGTTCTTGTAACTTACGTGACGGACATAAAACGGAAACATGCATTCCCATTTGTGGTTAATCTAGTTATGTGTGTAGCTTGATATCAAACTAGCCTTCGTGAAGATTTGTAACAAGCAAAACATCTATTTGGGGTAAGACCACATTAAGGATTCTTCCGCCGAAAAAAGTGCACTACAAATACCGTTTTGCTGTGATATGCATTAATTTTTTTCGAACACTTTGACATGGGACATGTTTGTCTCGTGAGTACTGAATGTACTGCTGCTTTAGACATGATAAAACATCAAATCGGGATGAATTTTCACACCTATAACTTACGTAATATGTTCTTGTAACTTACGTGACGGACATAAAACGGAAACATGCATTCCCATTTGTGGTTAATCTAGTAATGTATGTAGCTTGATATCAATCTAGCCTTCGTGAAGATTTGTAACATGCAAAACATATATTTGGGGTAAGACCACATTAAGCATCCTTCCGCCGAAAAAAGTGCACTACAAATACCGTTTTGCTGTGATATGCATTATTTTTTTAGAACACTTGGACATGGGACATGTTTGTCTCGTGAGTACTGAAGGTACTGCTGCTTTAGACAAGAAAAAATTTCAAATGGGGATGAGTTTTAACACCTATAACTTACGTAATATATTCTTGTAACTTACGTGACGGACATAAAACGGAAACATGTATTCCCATTTGTGGTTAATCTAGTTATGTGTGTAGCTTGATATCAAACTAGCCTTCGTGAAGATTTGTAACAAGCAAAACATCTATTTGGGGTAAGACCACATTAAGGATTCTTCCGCCGAAAAAAGTGCACTACAAATACCGTTTTGCTGTGATATGCATTAATTTTTTTCGAACACTTTGACATGGGACATGTTTGTCTCGTGAGTACTGAAAGTACTGTTGCTTTAGACAAGATAAAACATCAAATCGGGATGAATTTTCACACCTATAACTTACGTAATATGTTCTTTTAACTTACGTGACGGACATAAAACGGAAACATGCATTCCCATTTGTGGTTAATCTAGTTATGTGTGTAGCTTGATATCAATCTAGCCTTCGTGAAGATTTGTAACATGTAAAACATCTATTTGGGTTAAGACCACATTAAGGATCCTTCCGCCGAAAAAAATGCACTACAAATACCGTTTTGCTGTGATATGCATAATTTTTTTTCGAACACTTTGACATGGGACATGTTTGTGTCGTGAGTACTGAATGTATTGCTGCTTTAGACAACATAAAACATCAAATGGGGATGAGTTTTCACACCTATAACTTACGTAATATGTTCTTGTAACTTACGTGACGGAGATAGAACGGTAACATGCATTCCCATTTGTGGTTAATCTAGTTATGTGTGTGGCTTGATATCAATCTAGCCTTCGTGAAGATTTGTAACATGCAAAACATCTATTTGGGGTAAGACCACATTAAGCATCCTTCCGCCGAAAAAAGTGCACTACAAATACCGTTTTGCTGTGATATGCATTATTTTTATAGAACACTTGGACATGGGACATGTTTGTCTCGTGAGTACTGAAGGTACTGCTGCTTTAGACAAGAAAAAACTTCAAATGGGGATGAGTTTTCACACCTATAACTTACGTAATATGTTCTTGTAACTTACGTGACGGACATAAAACGGAAACATGCATTCCCATTTGTGGTTAATCTAGTTATGTGTGTAGCTTGATATCAATCTAGCCTTCGTGAAGATTTGTAACATGTAAAACATCTATTTGGGTTAAGACCACATTAAGGATCCTTCCGCCGAAAAAAATGCACTACAAATACCGTTTTGCTGTGATATGCATAATTTTTTTTCGAACACTTTGACATGGGACATGTTTGTGTCGTGAGTACTGAATGTACTGCTGCTTTAGACAAGATAAAACATCAAATGGGGATGAGTTTTCACACCTATAACTTACGTAATATGTTCTTGTAACTTACGTGACGGACATAAAACGGAAACATGTATTCCCATTTGTGGTTAATCTAGTTATGTGTGTGGCTTGATATCAATCTAGCCTTCGTGAAGATTTGTAACAAGCAAAACATCTATTTGGGGTAAGACCACATTAAGGATTCTTCCGCCGAAAAAAGTGCACTACAAATACCGTTTTGCTGTGATATGCATTAATTTTTTTCGAACACTTTGACATGGGACATGTTTGTCTCGTGAGTACTGAATGTACTGCTGCTTTAGACATGATAAAACATCAAATCGGGATGAATTTTCACACCTATAACTTACGTAATATGTTCTTGTAACTTACGTGACGGACATAAAACGGTAACATGCATTCCCATTTGTGGATAATCTAGTTATGTGTGTAGCTTGATATCAATCTAACCTTCCTGAAGATTTGTAACATGCAAAACATATATTTGGGGTAAGACCACATTAAGGATCCTTCCGCCGAAAAAAGTGCACTACAAATACCGTTTTGCTGTGATATGCATTAATTTTTTTCGAACACTTTGACATGGGACATGTTTGTCTCGTGAGTACTGAAAGTACTGTTGCTTTAGACAAGATAAAACATCAAATCGGGATGAATTTTCACACCTATAACTTACGTAATATGTTCTTGTAACTTACGTGACGGACATAAAACGGAAACATGCATTCCCATTTGTGGTTAATCTAGTTATGTGTGTAGCTTGATATCAATCTAGCCTTCGTGAAGATTTGTAACATGTAAAACATCTATTTGGGTTAAGACCACATTAAGGATCCTTCCGTCGAAAAAAATGCACTACAAATACCGTTTTGCTGTGATATGCATAATTTTTTTTCGAACACTTTGACATGGGACATGTTTGTGTCGTGAGTACTGAATGTACTGCAGCTTTAGACAAGATAAAACATCAAATGGGGATGAGTTTTCACACCTATAACTTACGTAATATGTTCTTGTAACTTACGTGACGGACATAAAACGGAAACATGTATTCCCATTTGTGGTTAATCTAGTTATGTGTGTGGCTTGATATCAATCTAGCCTTCGTGAAGATTTGTAACATGCAAAACATCTATTTGGGGTAAGACCACATTAAGCATCCTTCCGCCGAAAAAAGTGCACTACAAATACCGTTTTGCTGTGATATGCATTAATTTTTTAGAACACTTGGACATGGGACATGTTTGTCTCGTGAGTACTGAAGGTACTGCTGCTTTAGACAAGATAAAACATCAAATGGGGATGAGTTTTCACACCTATAACTTACGTAATATGTTCTTGTAACTTACATGACGGACATAAAACGGAAATATGCATTCCCATTTGTGGTTAATCTAGTTATGTGTGTGGCTTGATATCAATCTAGCCTTCGTGAAGATTTGTAACATGTAAAACATCTATTTGGGTTAAGACCACATTAAGGATCCTTCCGCCGAAAAAAATGCACTACAAATACCGTTTTGCTGTGATATGCATAATTTTTTTTCGAACACTTTGACATGGGACATGTTTGTGTCGTGAGTACTGAATGTACTGCTGCTTTAGACAAGATAAAACATCAAATGGGGATGAGTTTTCACACCTATAACTTACGTAATATGTTCTTGTAACTTACGGGACGGAGATAGAACGGTAACATGCATTCCCATTTGGAGTTAATCTAGTTATGTGTGTAGCTTGATATCAATCTAGCCATCGTGAAAATTTGTAATATGCAAACCATCTATTTGGGGTAAGACCACATTAAGGATCCTTCCGCCGAAAAAAGTGATCTACAAATACCGTTTTGCTGTGATATGCATCAATTTGTTTCGAACACTTTGACATGGGACATGTTTGTCTCGTGAGTACTGAAGGTACTGCTGCTTTAGACAAGAAAAAACTTCAAATGGGGATGAGTTTTCACACCTATAACTTACGTAATATGTTCTTGTAACTTACGTGACGGAGATAGAACGGTAACATGCATTCCCATTTGTGGTTAATCTAGTTATGTGTGTAGCTTGATATCAATATAGCCTTCGTGAAGATTTGTAACATGCAAAACATCTATTTGGGGTAAGACCACATTAAGGATCCTTCCGCCGAAAAAAAGTGCACTACAAATACCGTTTTGCTGTGATAAGCATAATTTTTTTTCGAACACTTTGACATGGGACATGTTTGTGTCGTGACTACTGAATGTATTGCTGCTTTAGACAACATAAAACATCAAATGGGGATGAGTTTTCACACCTATAACTTACGTAATATGTTCTTGTAACTTACGTGACGGAGATAGAACGGTAACATGCATTCCCATTTGTGGTTAATCTAGTTATGTGTGTAGCTTGATATCAAACTAGCCTTCGTGAAGATTTGTAACAAGCAAAACATCTATTTGGGGTAAGACCACATTAAGGATCCTTCCGCCGAAAAAAGTGCACTACAAATACCGTTTTGCTGTGATATGCATTAATTGTTTTCGAACACTTTGACATGGGACATGTTTGTCTCGTGAGTACTGAATGTACTGCTGCTTTAGACAAGATAAAACATCAAATCGGGATGAATTTTCACACCTATAACTTACGTAATATGTTCTTGTAACTTACGTGACGGACATAAAACGGTAACACGCATTCCCATTTGTGGATAATCTAGTTATGTGTGTAGCTTGATATCAATCTAGCCTTCGTGAAGATTTGTAACATGCAAAACATATGTTTGGGGTAAGACCACATTAAGGATCCTTCCGCCGAAAAAAGTGCACTACAAATACCGTTTTGCTGTGATATGCATTAATTTTTTTTGAACACTTTTACATCGGACATGTTTGTCTCGTGAGTACTGAATGTACTGCTGCTTTAGACAAGATAAAGCATCAAATGGGGATGAGTTTTCACACCTATAACTTACGTAATATGTTCTTGTAACTTACGTGACGGACATAAAACGGAAACATGCATTCCCATTTGTGGTTAATGTAGTTATGTGTGTGGCTTGATATCAATCTAGCCTTCGTGAAGATTTGTAACATGCAAAACATCTATTTGGGTTAAGACCACATTAAGGATCCTTCCGCCGAATAAAATGCACTACAAATACCGTTTTGCTGTGATATGCATAATTTTTTTTCGAACACTTTGACATTGGACATGTTTGTGTCGTGAGTACTGAATGTACTGCTGCTTTAGACAAGATAAAACATCAAATGGGGATGAGATTTCACACCTATAACTTACGTAATATGTTCTTGTAACTTACGTGACGGAGATAGAACGGTAACATGCATTCCCATTTGTGATTAATCTAGTTATGTGTGTAGCTTGATATCAATCTAGCCTTCGTGAAGATTTGTAACATGCAAAACATCTATTTGGGGTAAGACCACATTAAGCATCCTTCCGCCGAAAAAAGTGCACTACAAATACCATTTTGCTGTGATATGCATTAATTTTTTTAGAACACTTGGACATGGGACATGTTTGTGTCGTGAGTACTGAATGTACTGCTGCTTTAGACAACATAAAACATCAAATGGGGATGAGTTTTCACACCTATAACTTACGTAATATGTTCTTGTAACTTACGTGACTGAGATAGAACGGTAACATGCATTCCCATTTGTGGTTAATCTAGTTATGTGTGTAGCTTGATATCAAACTAGCCTTCGTGAAGATTTGTAACAAGCAAAACATATATTTGGGGTAAGACCACATTAAGGATCCTTCCGCCGAAAAAAGTGCACTACAAATACCGTTTTGCTGTGATATGCATTAATTTTTTTTGAACACTTTTACATGGGACATGTTTGTCTCGTGAGTACTGAATGTACTGCTGCTTTAGACAAGATAAAGCATCAAATGGGGATGAGTTTTCACACCTATAACTTACGTAATATGTTCTTGTAACTTACGTGACGGACATAAAACGGAAACATGCATTCCCATTTGTGGTTAATGTAGTTATGTGTGTGGCTTGATATCAATCTAGCCTTCGTGAAGATTTGTAACATGCAAAACATCTATTTGGGTTAAGACCACATTAAGGATCCTTCCGCCGAAAAAAATGCACTACAAATACCGTTTTGCTGTGATATGCATAATTTTTTTTCGAACACTTTGACATGGGACATGTTTGTGTCGTGAGTACTGAATGTACTGCTGCTTTAGACAAGATAAAACATCAAATGGGGATGAGTTTTCACACCTATAACTTACGTAATATGTTCTTGTAACTTACGTGACGGAGATAGAACGGTAACATGCATTCCCATTTGTGATTAATCTAGTTATGTGTGTAGCTTGATATCAATCTAGCCTTCGTGAAGATTTGAAACATGCAAAACATCTATTTGGGGTAAGACCATATTAAGCATCCTTCCGCCGAAAAAAGTGCAATACAAATACCGTTTTGCTGTGATATGCATTAATTTTTTAGAACACTTGGACATGGGACATGTTTGTCTCGTGAGTACTGAAGGTACTGCTGCTTTAGACAAGAAAAAACTTCAAATGGGGATGAGTTTTTACACCTATAACTTACGTAATATGTTCTTGTAACTTACGTGACGGAGATAGAACGGTAACATAAAATTCCCATTTGTGGTTAATCTAGTTATGCGTGTAGCTTGATATCAATCTAGCCTTCGTGAAGATTTGTAACATGCAAAACATCTATTTGGGGTAAGACCACATTAAAGATCCTTCCGCCAAAAAAAGTGCACTACAAATACCGTTTTGCTGTGATATGCATAATTTTTATTCGAACACTTTGACATGGGACATGTTTGTGTCGTGAGTACTGAATGTACTGCTGCTTTAGACAAGATAAAACATCAAATGGGGATGAGTTTTCATACCTATAACTTACGTAATATGTTCTTGTAACTTACGTGACGGACATAAAACGGAAACATGTATTCCCATTTGTGGTTAATCTAGTTATGTGTGTGGCTTGATATCAATCTAGCCTTCGTGAAGATTTGTAACATGCAAAACATCTATTTGGGGTAAGACCACATTAAGCATCCTTCCGCCGAAAAAAGTGCACTACAAATACCGTTTTGCTGTGATATGCATTAATTTTGTAGAACACTTGGACATGGGACATGTTTGTCTCGTGAGTACTGAAGGTACTGCTGCTTTAGACAAGATAAAACATCAAATGGGGATGAGTTTTCACACCTATAACTTACGTAATATGTTCTTGTAACTTACATGACGGACATAAAACGGAAACATGCATTCCCATTTGTGGTTAATCTAGTTATGTGTGTGGCTTGATATCAATCTAGCCTTCGTGAAGATTTGTAACATGTAAAACATCTATTTGGGTTAAGACCACATTAAGGATCCTTCCGCCGAAAAAAATGCACTACAAATACCGTTTTGCAGTGATATGCATAATTTTTTTTCGAACACTTTGACATGGGACATGTTTGTGTCGTGAGTACTGAATGTACTGCTGCTTTAGACAAGATAAAACATCAAATGGGGATGAGTTTTCACACCTATAACTTACGTAATATGTTCTTGTAACTTACGGGACGGAGATAGAACGGTAACATGCATTCCCATTTGGAGTTAATCTAGTTATGTGTGTAGCTTGATATCAATCTAGCCTTCGTGAAAATTTGTAATATGCAAACCATCTATTTGGGGTAAGACCACATTAAGGATCCTTCCGCCGAAAAAAGTGATCTACAAATACCGTTTTGCTGTGATATGCATCAATTTGTTTCGAACACTTTGACATGGGACATGTTTGTCTCGTGAGTACTGAAGGTACTGCTGCTTTAGACAAGAAAAAACTTCAAATGGGGATGAGTTTTCACACCTATAACTTACGTAATATGTTCTTGTAACTTACGTGACGGAGATAGAACGGTAACATGCATTCCCATTTGTGGTTAATCTAGTTATGTGTGTAGCTTGATATCAATATAGCCTTCGTGAAGATTTGTAACATGCAAAACATCTATTTGGGGTAAGACCACATTAAGGATCCTTCCGCCGAAAAAAAGTGCACTACAAATACCGTTTTGCTGTGATAAGCATAATTTTTTTTCGAACACTTTGAGATGGGACATGTTTGTGTCGTGAGTACTGAATGTACTGCTGCTTTAGACAACATAAAACATCAAATGGGGATGAGTTTTCACACCTATAACTTACGTAATATGTTCTTGTAACTTACGTGACGGAGATAGAACGGTAACATGCATTCCCATTTGTGGTTAATCTAGTTATGTGTGTAGCTTGATATCAAACTAGCCTTCGTGAAGATTTGTAACAAGCAAAACATCTATTTGGGGTAAGACCACATTAAGGATCCTTCCGCCGAAAAAAGTGCACTACAAATACCGTTTTGCTGTGATATGCATTAATTGTTTTCGAACACTTTGACATGGGACATGTTTGTCTCGTGAGTACTGAATGTACTGCTGCTTTAGACAAGATAAAACATCAAATCGGGATGAATTTTCACACCTATAACTTACGTAATATGTTCTTGTAACTTACGTGACGGACATAAAACGGTAACATGCATTCCCATTTGTGGATAATCTAGTTATGTGTGTAGCTTGATATCAATCTAGCCTTCGTGAAGATTTGTAACATGCAAAACATATGTTTGGGGTAAGACCACATTAAGGATCCTTCCGCCGAAAAAAGTGCACTACAAATACCGTTTTACTGTGATATGCATTAATTTTTTTTGAACACTTTTACATGGGACATGTTTGTCTCGTGAGTACTGAATGTACTGCTGCTTTAGACATGATAAAACATCAAATCGGGATGAATTTTCACACCTATAACTTACGTAATATGTTCTTGTAACTTACGTGACGGACATAAAACGGAAACATGCATTCCCATTTGTGGTTCATCTAGTTATGTGTGTAGCTTGATATCAATCTAGCCTTCGTGAAGATTTGTAACATGTAAAACATCTATTTGGGTTAAGACCACATTAAGGATCCTTCCGCCGAAAAAAATGCACTACAAATACCGTTTTGCTGTGATATGCATAATTTTTTTTCGAACAGTTTGACATGGGACATGTTTGTGTCGTGAGTACTGAATGTACTGCTGCTTTAGACAAAATAAAACATCAAATGGGGATGAGTTTTCACACCTATAACTTACGTAATATGTTCTTGTAACTTACGTGACGGAGATAGAACGGTAACATGCATTCCCATTTGTGATTAATCTAGTTATGTGTGTAGCTTGATATCAATCTAGCCTTCGTGAAGATTTGTAACATGCAAAACATCTATTTGGGGTAAGACCACATTAAGCATCCTTCCGCCGAAAAAAGTGCACTACAAATACCGTTTTGCTGTGATATGCATTATTTTTTTAGAACACTTGGACATGGGACATGTTTGTCTCGTGAGTACTGAAGGTACTGCTGCTTTAGACAAGAAAAAACTTCAAATGGGGATGAGTTTTCACACCTATAACTTACGTAATATGTTCTTGTAACTTACGTGACGGACATAAAACGGAAACATGCATTCCCATTTGTGGTTAATCTAGTTATGTGTGTAGCTTGATATCAAACTAGCCTTCGTGAAGATTTGTAACAAGCAAAACATCTATTTGGGGTAAGACCACATTAAGGATTCTTCCGCCGAAAAAAGTGCACTACAAATACCGTTTTGCTGTGATATGCATTAATTTTTTTCGAACACTTTGACATGGGACATGTTTGTCTCGTGAGTACTGAATGTACTGCTGCTTTAGACATGATAAAACATCAAATCGGGATGAATTTTCACACCTATAACTTACGTAATATGTTCTTGTAACTTACGTGACGGACATAAAACGGTAACATGCATTCCCATTTGTGGATAATCTAGTTATGTGTGTAGCTTGATATCAATCTAGCCTTCGTGAAGATTTGTAACATGCAAAACATATATTTGGGGTAAGACCACATTAAGGATCCTTCCGCCGAAAAAAGTGCACTACAAATACCGTTTTGATGTGATATGCATTAATTTTTTTCGAACACTTTGACATGGGACATGTTTGTCTCGTGAGTACTGAAAGTACTGTTGCTTTAGACAAGATAAAACATCAAATCGGGATGAATTTTCACACCTATAACTTACGTAATATGTTCTTGTAACTTACGTGACGGACATAAAACAATAACATGCATTACCATTTGTGGATAATCTAGTTATGTGTGTAGCTTGATATCAATCTAGCCTTCGTGAAGATTTGTAACATGTAAAACATCTATTTGGGTTAAGACCACATTAAGGATCCTTCCGCCGAAAAAAATGCACTACAAATACCGTTTTGCTGTGATATGCATAATTTTTTTTCGAACACTTTGACATGGGACATGTTTGTGTCGTGAGTACTGAATGTACTGCTGCTTTAGACAAGATAAAACATCAAATGGGGATGAGTTTTCACACCTATAACTTACGTAATATGTTCTTGTAACTTACGTGACGGACATAAAACGGAAACATGTATTCCCATTTGTGGTTAATCTAGTTATGTGTGTGGCTTGATATCAATCTAGCCTTCGTGAAGATTTGTAACATGCAAAACATCTATTTGGGGTAAGACCACATTAAGCATCCTTCCGCCGAAAAAAGTGCACTACAAATACCGTTTTGCTGTGATATGCATTAATTTTTTAGAACACTTGGACATGGGACATGTTTGTCTCGTGAGTACTGAAGGTACTGCTGCTTTAGACAAGATAAAACATCAAATGGGGATGAGTTTTCACACCTATAACTTACGTAATATGTTCTTGTAACTTACATGACGGACATAAAACGGAAACATGCATTCCCATTTGTGGTTAATCTAGTTATGTGTGTGGCTTGATATCAATCTAGCCTTCGTGAAGATTTGTAACATGTAAAACATCTATTTGGGTTAAGACCACATTAAGGATCCTTCCGCCGAAAAAAATGCACTACAAATACCGTTTTGCTGTGATATGCATAATTTTTTTTCGAACACTTTGACATGGGACATGTTTGTGTCGTGAGTACTGAATGTACTGCTGCTTTAGACAACATAAAACATCAAATGGGGATGAGTTTTCACACCTATAACTTACGTAATATGTTCTTGTAACTTACGTGACGGAGATAGAACGGTAACATGCATTCCCATTTGTGGTTAATCTAGTTATGTGTGTAGCTTGATATCAAACTAGCCTTCGTGAAGATTTGTAACAAGCAAAACATCTATTTGGGGTAAGACCACATTAAGGATCCTTCCGCCGAAAAAAGTGCACTACAAATACCGTTTTGCTGTGATATGCATTAATTGTTTTCGAACACTTTGACATGGGACATGTTTGTCTCGTGAGTACTGAATGTACTGCTGCTTTAGACAAGATAAAACATCAAATCGGGATGAATTTTCACACCTATAACTTACGTAATATGTTCTTGTAACTTACGTGACGGACATAAAACGGTAACATGCATTCCCATTTGTGGATAATCTAGTTATGTGTGTAGCTTGATATCAATCTAGCCTTCGTGAAGATTTGTAACATGCAAAACATATGTTTGGGGTAAGACCACATTAAGGATCCTTCCGCCGAAAAAAGTGCACTACAAATACCGTTTTACTGTGATATGCATTAATTTTTTTTGAACACTTGGACATGGGACATGTTTGTCTCGTGAGTACTGAAGGTACTGCTGCTTTAGACAAGAAAAAACTTCAAATGGGGATGAGTTTTCACACCTATTACTTACGTAATATGTTCTTGTAACTTACGTGACGGACATAAAACGGAAACATGCATTCCCATTTGTGGTTAATCTAGTTATGTGTGTAGCTTGATATCAAACTAGCCTTCGTGAAGATTTGTAACAAGCAAAACATCTATTTGGGGTAAGACCACATTAAGGATTCTTCCGCCGAAAAAAGTGCACTACAAATACCGTTTTGCTGTGATATGCATTAATTTTTTTCGAACACTTTGACATGGGACATGTTTGTCTCGTGAGTACTGAATGTACTGCTGCTTTAGACATGATAAAACATCAAATCGGGATGAATTTTCACACCTATAACTTACGTAATATGTTCTTGTAACTTACGTGACGGACATAAAACGGTAACATGCATTCCCATTTGTGGATAATCTAGTTATGTGTGTAGCTTGATATCAATCTAGCCTTCGTGAAGATTTGTAACATGCAAAACATATATTTGGGGTAAGACCACATTAAGGATCCTTCCGCCGAAAAAAGTGCACTACAAATACCGTTTTGATGTGATATGCATTAATTTTTTTCGAACACTTTGACATGGGACATGTTTGTCTCGTGAGTACTGAAAGTACTGTTGCTTTAGACAAGATAAAACATCAAATCGGGATGAATTTTCACACCTATAACTTACGTAATATGTTCTTGTAACTTACGTGACGGACATAAAACAATAACATGCATTACCATTTGTGGATAATCTAGTTATGTGTGTAGCTTGATATCAATCTAGCCTTCGTGAAGATTTGTAACATGTAAAACATCTATTTGGGTTAAGACCACATTAAGGATCCTTCCGCCGAAAAAAATGCACTACAAATACCGTTTTGCTGTGATATGCATAATTTTTTTTCGAACACTTTGACATGGGACATGTTTGTGTCGTGAGTACTGAATGTACTGCTGCTTTAGACAAGATAAAACATCAAATGGGGATGAGTTTTCACACCTATAACTTACGTAATATGTTCTTGTAACTTACGTGACGGACATAAAACGGAAACATGTATTCCCATTTGTGGTTAATCTAGTTATGTGTGTGGCTTGATATCAATCTAGCCTTCGTGAAGATTTGTAACATGCAAAACATCTATTTGGGGTAAGACCACATTAAGCATCCTTCCGCCGAAAAAAGTGCACTACAAATACCGTTTTGCTGTGATATGCATTAATTTTTTAGAACACTTGGACATGGGACATGTTTGTCTCGTGAGTACTGAAGGTACTGCTGCTTTAGACAAGATAAAACATCAAATGGGGATGAGTTTTCACACCTATAACTTACGTAATATGTTCTTGTAACTTACGTGACGGAGATAGAACGGTAACATGCATTCCCATTTGTGGTTAATCTAGTTATGTGTGTAGCTTGATATCAAACTAGCCTTCGTGAAGATTTGTAACAAGCAAAACATCTATTTGGGGTAAGACCACATTAAGGATCCTTTCGCCGAAAAAAGTGCACTACAAATACCGTTTTGCTGTGATATGCATTAATTGTTTTCGAACACTTTGACATGGGACATGTTTGTCTCGTGAGTACTGAATGTACTGCTGCTTTAGACAAGATAAAACATCAAATCGGGATGAAT
>OZ023218.1:33334677-33360048 GCA_963995525.1 Escarpia spicata
ACTACTACTATTACTACTACTACTACTGCAACTACTATTATGACTACTATTACTACTACTACTACTACTATTACTACTATCACTACTACTACTATTATGACTACTACTATTACTACTACTACTATTATTACTACTACTACTACTGCCCGTTCATACGCGCTTACACACGTTATAAAACATACATACAATCATACGAAAGGTTAAAGGAAATGTACACACAAGCACGCAAGCACCTACACACACACACACACACACACACACACACACACACACACACACACACACACACACACACACACACACACACACACACACACACACGCACATGCACGCACATGCACACGGTAAATGTAACGCTATTATTATTAATATTAAAAATAGATTCGCTAGAATAGATTAATAAATAAAGAACATACTATATATTATATAATGTTAAAATACTTAAATAATGTTCTTTAATATATTAACATTAATTAAAATATATAATATAATAAACAAATAGATAAGTAAATAAAAGAGAATCGATATAATAAATAAATAAAGAAAGAAAGAACATAGCACATTTTATAAAATGTAAAAATATTCAAATAAATATACGTAAAATATTAAGATTAATTAAAATAAATCATATAATAAATACATACATAAATATATAGATGAGTTAATGAAATATAAATTGCAAAATCAATCTCTGTCGGTGCGAGCCCATATATTGACTGCGCGTCCTGGGAGATGAGGCTGAAGTATCGATGTCGTTATTAACAAGATTTAACAAGATTGCCACCCAGAGAATTAACTCTAGGTAGCAGGTGGACACGGAAGCCCTTGGCTTATCGAGAGTCCGACCTTTTTATCTATGTGTATCCCGCCCGTCTGAGGTATGTGTCGATTTTATTTTTAAACATATTCACGCTACTAGCACCCACACAATCAGCAGGTAATCTGTTCCATTCATTTACAGTCCTTTGTGAAAATGAAAACTTTCTTATATCCAATCTACTCTGCTCCTTTGCTAATGCAAGATCATGTCCTCTAGTCCTTCTATTTTTCTTAACTGAGAAAAACATATTTCTATCAATATTTTCATAACCCTTCAATATTTTAAACACTTCTATCTGATCTCCTCTCAATCTCCTGGTCTCTAGTGTTGTTAAACCGCATTTTTTAGGCGTATTTCATAACTAAGATCCCTCAGATTTGGTATCATTTTAGTTGCTCTCCTCTGCACTCTTTCTAGCATATCTATGTCCTTCCTGCGATATGGCCTCCACGCTTGAATACAATATTCTAAATGAGGCCTAACTATTGTTTTGTACAGCGGTATTATTAGCTCTTTTTCCTTATACGTTATGTTTCGCCTAATTAATCCAAGGATTTGATTTCCCTTTGAAGCTGCAATTCCGCACTGCTCTGAAATCTTCATATCAGCACTAACGGATAACCCTAAGTCCTTTTCTTTTACAGTAGTACTTAGTACAGTACCCCCCATTGTATATTCTACCTCTTCGTTCCCATGACCTATGTGGAGGCATTTACATTTCCCAAAATTGAACATCATTTGCCACTTTTCAGACCATTTGATCAACCTGTCAAGATTATCTTGTAAATGCTGTCTATCTCCATCCATTTTAATCCTTCTAAACACTTTTGTATCATCCGCAAATTTCAACACCTTGCTTGTTATTTCATCATCCAAATCGTTGATGTATATTAAGAATAATATAGGACCTAATACTGATCCCTGTGGTACCCCACTCAATACCGATTTCCAGTTTGAAGCCTCCCCATCAACTACTACACGTTGTCTTTTGTCAATCAGCCATTGTTCTATCCAGTTTATTATACCATTTCCTATGCCATGGGCCTTTAGTTTAAGCAGTAATCTTTGATGTGGTACTTTGTCAAAAGCTTTTTGAAAAAATAAGTAGACGATATCTACTGGTGATCCCTCATCTACCCACTTAGTGATGTCTTCCAAAAAACATAACATATTTGTTAAGCATGACCTCGCTTTAAAAAAACTATGTTGAGATGGGTTTATCAAGTTTTGTTTAACAAGAAAATCCACCATGTGATCTTTAATTAGTCTTTCTAATAATTTACAAATCACTGATGTTAAACTCACTGGTCTATAGTTCTCCGACTTGTTTCTCGAACCTTTTTTGAATAACGGTATAATGTTTGCTTCTTTCCATTCTAAAGGAACCACTCCCTCTTCTAATGACAAGTTGAAAACTGTTGCAAGTGGTATGCTAATTTGTTCTACAATTTCAAATAGTAGTTTGGGTGGAATACCATCCACTCCAGGTGATTTATTATCCTTCATAGCCCTTATTTTCTTAGCTACCATTTCCGGGGTTACAATTAGTTGTCCTAAATAGTCTGAATCTGCCCCCTTGAACTTAGCCTCTGGTATTGGCAGTGAACTAATATCTTCCCTGGTAAACACTGAACTAAAGTACTCATTCAGGTCTTCTGCCATTATGAATCCCTCTGATATTATATTTCCAGCACTATCTTCTAGAGGACCGACCTTATCTTGAACTTTCTGTTTGCTTCGAACATACGCATAACAACTCTTGCTGTCATGTTTTATATTACTAGCTAATTGTTGTTCATGGCTTCTCTTTGAATTTCTAATTTCAGCTGTAGCTTGGTTAAGTGCTTCTTTATAATTGTTGTAGTCTTCATCATTTCCAGTGCATCTATATAACTTCCACATCATTTGTTTATACTAAATTTTTCTAATGGCTTCTTTCGATAAGTGTTTCTTTTTGGACCGTTTTCCTTGTTTTTTTTAAGGGTAAAAATGTATTGATTATGCACTTAATTTCACTCTTTAATATATTCCAGCATTCTGTTGCCGTCTTATTTTTCAGTATCTTATTCCAGTCTATCTTTGCTAAATATTTCCTTATGTCCTTATACCTTCCTTTGTGGAAATTTCTCCTATACTGCTTTTTGCTATTCCTTTCTGATTTTACTTTGATGGTAAAATGTATCTGGTTGTGATCGCTACTCCCCAGTGGCTCACATATCTTGACATTGTCAACTAATTCATTCTGTGAGGACAAAACTATGCCTAAAACATTCTCACACCTGGTTGGTTCTAGCACATGTTGAGAAAGGAATGTATCTTGAACTAAAACTAAAAACTTGTGGTCCTCTCTCCCCATACTCTGTAGAGATTTCCATTGTATATGCCCATGGTTAAAATCCCCCATAATAATACAGTCCCGTTTGCTTACTTCCCTTATAGCGTTTTGTATTTTTTCATTCTCTTCTATGCTTATGTTTGGACTTCGATAAACTAACCCAACTGTTAACGTTGAGTGTCCTGTAACTATGTTACACCAAACAGCTTCTTCGCAATCTGCTTCTCTTTCTAATTTTATTTCATAAGCCTGAATAGATTCTTTAATATATAAAATAACTCCACCTCCCTTTCTTCCTATTCTATCTTTTCTAAACATTACATATCCTGTCAGTCCCAATTCAGCATCTGATATATCGGTGGTGGTCCAGGATTCGGTTATACCTATTATATGAGGGTCAATATCTTCTACCATAATGTTTAGTTCATTTCTTTTGTTTACTATACTCCTTGCATTTAAACAAACACATTTATATCCAGCTTCAGAAGAGTTTTCCAGACTGTTATTTGTTGATTTATTTGTGCTGTCTTTATCTATGCCTCCATTTTCAGGCTTATCTGTGAGTCCCCCCTGCGAATCTAGTTTAAATAGATGCAACCTGTCCCACTGTCAACAGATTGCAGCAGATTCTCTGAGAAAACTGCTGCCCCCTTTCCACTAAGATGGAGGCCATCTCTCATGTACATATCTTCCCTCCCAACAAATAATCCCCATAAATCTGTGAATCCCACCCCCTCTTCTTCACACATCTGCTCAGCTAGTGCATTGATCGCCATCCTCTTGCAGTTTCTATACGTTGCCCCCCTTCCTCCCATTACTGGCAAAATTCCTGACAAAATAACCTGTTCGACTCTCGTCTTCTTTAGCTTCCTCACTAACTGTCTATACTTCTGTACTATCGCAGTTGTTCCCTCCCTGTCTGCATTATTTGTTCCTACATGTACCAGTATAGACCCCCCCTTGCCATGTCCCAATACCTTCTCTACCCTGTCAGTTACATGTTCAATCCTAGCCCCCGGTAAACAAACAACGATGTCCTTCCCCTCGCTCAGTGTCTTGTCCGTCTTTCTCATAATGGAGTCACCCATAAACACCCTCTCTTTCCTCATTGCCCCCTCAATCACTGCCTTAGAATAGTTCCTTCTTCGGTTTGCATCTGTCTGGTTGTTGTCTTTCCCCCTGCCGTCTTCTCTCCTGTCACATTCTCTTCCGATCCATTCTTTCCTGTCGCTTTTTCTCTTGTCACCTTTACTCCTGTCAGCGTCCCTTTTATCGACTTCTCTTCTATCATATTTGCTCTCACTTCCTTTCGTCCCTTCTTCTTTCGTCCCGTCTCATTTTCCTCTCTCCTCTCCCGTTCCATCTTCCCTCCCTCCTTCTCTACAGTCAATTTCTTCCCTGTCACCTTCACGCTTGTCACGTTTTCTGTTGTCGATTTTCCAATTTCTTCCCCTCCAATCACCTTCTCTCCTCTCAATCTCCTTTCCTCAGTTTTCTTGGCACTGCTATTCTCCTTCAGTGGCAAGTAATTGTGGTCACTTGCCCTTCCTTGGACATCTGCATCTGACCGCCTCCACGCCGACTCCAGGAAAGCAATCTCGGAGGCAGTAAGCCAATTTCCTGGTGAGAACCTTACGTGTCTCCACGCCCACGCAACGTAAATGGCGATGTCCGCGGAACGATTCAAATGGGGGATATACCAAGTGTCCACATTTGTTGAAAAGCCTCTGATCTGAATTCTTAGTTGTGATGCAGTTTACTCATAACTGTTCGTATTTCTGCATAGCAAACGCGGGGTATTTATAGTCCAAGACTTTCATGGCCATAATAGGGTCGTGTTGGAACAAATTGCAACACAAGCAATTCTTGCAGTTTTGAAAACATGCATATATCCTAAATAACATATCACAAGTATACAGCACTAAAAATTGTGGAACGTTATCAAAATTACACAAATATTGGGGCCTCCTCGGTATCTTTTTCCTGTGCGATTTCGTAATGATTTTACTTTCGAGACAAAGAATGAGCAAGACAATGTTTCTGTAAACATAATTGGTATCACACCTTGCTGTGCTTACTTTTCCAATTCGTCTCCTACATAATATGATTATGCTCAGCATACGTATAAGTATGTTACTCTAATGAGCATCTATCGTACATATAACATAGCGAAAGTACATTTAACTGCAACATTCTGGACAGGTTTTGTTTGACATCCTGTGCTACAAGTATCCCCTCAACAAACTGACGAAATTGTGCTTGTTGTTTTTGTTTGCAAGGAAGACACCCCGCCGCCAACCTCATGTCATCGGTGAATGTAACGTTCGTACCAACTTTTCCTCCCACTCGTCAGTTATGTGCGTTTGATTAGTGGATGTATTATGATACCAATCAAAGACAATGATGGATTCAGTAAACTTCCACTTCAAGTAGTCATAGTACAGCATGCATACCTCTCGATATCGCGAAATTATATTTGGCCAAGGGATGCAATGGAAAAAAGCTCCACCATCCAACACATACTGAACTTCCCCGATTGGGCTTGCACTATCGGCTGTGGACCTACACCAGATGATTTCGTCATGGACGCCGTAATCTTCTGACCAGTGGCCTTCGCGCAATCGTCATCGACAGTGGAGCAGGTATGCCCACCAGCCATGATGCTCCGCGGGGTTGAGTTGTTTCCAGATGGACTTCTGTCCGCCAGCACCAGCAGCAGAGTTTGTGTGTCTTTCATGCCATGAAATTGTCAACATTTTGTCATGTCCTTTTGTTCACTAATAATTTATTGCACTGGTCTGTTTATCTACGCAAGCCGGCATGGACAGCAGTCAGGTCAGTCGTTGATGCTCGGCTATCCCTCTTCCTCTCGCCAAATATCCAGTGAATCACCATGCCCCATATACTATATATCACTTTCCTCTATACCAGATAAACTTTTTTTAATAATGTGCAATTTTAAGATATAACTGCGCAAAATACAAAAAAGAATAACCGCGTATCATACGTTTATTATTCTACTGGCCGGACCTGGCGACTGATTATTTTGCAAAAGCGTAATTTATTGAATAACATATAAAATGCCATGTAACGTGACACATGTGGTAAAATATGATCCAAAAAGTAAACATTGTTAATGTTGTGCATACAACATTTAAAAGTGGTTGTTGAATTCAGAATGCAACTTTAATAGTAAAGTATGACATCCGCTCTATGCTCTTGCCACGTGATAATACACAATGCAGAGTAGGCGTTAGTTAACGTAGAGCGTAGATACTCTACTATTCGTTTGGATAGTGGTTTTATGTTACATTTAAACATACGATAGCATGCATAATGGGTGTACTTATTTAACAACGTTTAGCAATCGATGGGCTATCATTGGCAATTAGTGAGGTGCAATTATTGATTATTTAATACCGTGTGTGGGATGAGTGAAATGTTTAAGGAATACATATTTATGAGTATCAGCGCGGTATTTCAGGCGAAATCAATGGCGTATCTCAGGGCCTCGGAAGAGGGCTAAAGGGGTTCAAGCGTACTCACCAGTTAGTTGTCACGTACGTAGGATCTTTTTAATTGCCAACGAGGAAGCATGGCGCAATTTCTGTTTAAATCCGTTATTGCAGATTGTAACGTCGATACATTTGGCAGCATTTATTCTCCAGCGCAGCTGCGTCACACTTTTGGAGAAGTTTACTAATACATTTAGAATAGATCAACAAACATATGATTCATCAAAATACAGCCTTTGCCCATCAATCGTGTAAGCGATGGTTAGATTCCACATGTCTCTCCGGTACAATTAGGACGATGACTCTATTTCAGTGAAATATAAATGAATTACTTCGTGTTGAAAAACGTGTTATGTATTAAGTTGTCAAACTGTTGCTCGCAAAACTTCGCGGCAACCATTTCGATATAACCAGTGAATCAATTGTTTGTGCATACATAATGTTATTATCGCTCATAGTCGCAAATAAGGAAACTGCGATGCATGTATTTAATAGCTAATTCATTAATTTCTAAGGGAACTCATTTTGGTCATATGTCATGGTCATGTTTACTACCATTATCGACGCATAATTAACAAGAACACGGTACCATCCCAATTAAACACTATGTGCCCACGATGCCTCAGTTCCTGGACGGAGCTCTCTTCTCCGTAATCCCAGAACGCGCGTCTTCTCTGTCAGTGGGAGCTACATGTACAACGACGCGATTGTGACATATTATAGGTGGACACAGCTTGCGTGATTGATACCTAAATACGTTTTCCGTTCGGTGAGGAGCATGAGTCATACGTACGCACATATTGTAGATAAAACTAAAGATGAAGAACTAAATCATGCTATCACACTATAAATAAACTGAACACACGCACACTCACACTCACACGCACACTCACACTCACACTCACACTCACACTCACACGCACACACACACTCACACTCACACTCACACTCACACTCACACTCACACGCACACTCACACTCACACGCACACACACACATATATATAACCGTAGGTTGACCTATTGTTCCTACTGCTACATCCGTCTGCGCTATTCTGGATGGATAGACCAACAATGAACGACAACAACAACACCAACATGCGTAACATTGAAACGTTCAGTTTATTTATAGTGTGATAACATGGTTTAATTCTTCATCTTTCCCCAAGTTTTGAAAATACCGCCACATGTGCTAAACGATTCAGTTTTAACTACAGTATGTAAGTACGATATACCAGTCATTATTTAACAATATTTAATAAGATTGCTATCCAGTGCATAAACTCCAGATGGCAAGTGGACAACGAAGCATTTGCCTTATCGAAAGAACAACTTTTTGTTATCTTTGTACGATTACGAGAGGATAGATACGAGTTACGTAGACGGGTAATAACTGTTCGTATAGCATAGTATACAATTTCTAGGTTGATGTTTGATTTTATAACTAACCGTCAGGCACATTAGAGGACTTCGTGCGTGCGGTTCTACCGGAACATAATCACGCCAGCATCATCATGTGTACGAAATAATCCGCACACAATCACCAGAACTAGACGCCGAGATCACATAACACCTGACGTTGTGGAGCTTCTACGCTGGCTTCCTGCGCACCGACGCTTCGAGTTTAAGACCCTGTCGCTTGCCTTCCGAACGACCCACAGAGAAGCCCCGGAGTATCTGTGAGAACCGATTATGTAAACCAACGCGGATATTATCGGTGTCGTTGACTGAAACACGCTGAAGGTCAAGCACGTATGTTGGTGACCGAGCATTTGCTAACGTTGTGTGGAGCAATCCAGCAATAAACCTATGCAATGTCTCTAACCTTTACTGTTTTCAAGCGATTAGTGAATATGGCGCGGTGCGTATTGTATTAATTATTACTATTATTAGTGGCTTATTATCCTGATTTTTATAACCCAAGAACATGCGGCAGAGTAATCACCTATATGCTTGTGGTCGCCTAATGAATGATGAACATACTACTTGGCATATTATGTTGGTCGTTTATAATCATAGCCAATGTGTGGTGAGTTTACTCAAATCCGTGTAGCTTTCTGGCAAATATATCCAAAGGGTTCTTGTTGCTGGTTTATTGGCGGTTCCGAACAGGGACGATTTCTCACGCCGATTAATTAGTTTCCAGGTTGAAGTCCGTCACCGGACTCCTGAATAACGTGTGTCTGTCAGCAAAGCGAGTCGTCAGGTTATTCCATTTAATTCTGTACACGCACGACTGTCCTCTTGTGATCTTCTCTAGAGAGGTAACTGATTCATCTCAATGTTCTCCAACAATCTTGACCTGGCCGTCTTCTGGTTCATTTGCCATCTACTTTTGTATTAATTTCCACTTATATGGTGTCATCTGGTGGACTCCTGAGTTGGTCAAACCATCACAGGTGATTGTCTCTGATCGCAGTAGCTCAGGGGGTGATTCTATTTTATACATAGAGAGGATGATACTGTATTCCTTTGTGTTCCATCATTCCGCTAATCAGTCAGTCCATTTTCATATCAGCTGCGGCTAATTTGGACATAGTAGTTGTTGTTTTTATTGTCGAGTCCAGTGTAACATGATTGGTCGTAGGGCGATATGAGAGACATTGTACTATTGGCTTTCTTTGTCCGGCACAGTTGTGGTCTTGAGTACAGTGGAACATTCGATAAATATTGTTTTATTCTTGCATTGATGCTGTGGTCGATATTACCATCATCCGCCACAAAACATTTGAGTTAATTGAATATTGATCACTGATTTAGCTCTTTACCTTACATCGTAACGCCAACCTGTTCATGTGGACGACTGCACACCCCTTGTTTATGTTATCAGCTCTGCTTAGGTTTGCATTAATTAATTAATTCATACATTATTCACCGTATAACGTTATGCCAAGTTGTTCTTGTTGCCGACTGAATGCAAATGTTTCTGTTTCAGCTTTATTTATTTTTGATTCATTGATTCGTGCATGCCATCGTTCCGTCATTCATTCTTTCATTAGATCGTAGTTGCATGCATGAACGTTAACATGATTGTCTTGTAGCTCACGTGTTGGTTAGGTTACATATAGATTGGTGACCAGCCGGATAGTGTGGGCAGACCACTTTATAGGAATGGCCATGGATATAGGCAGCAGACGACTGGAGAAGAGAGTAGAGGCAGAGAAATACCAAGACTGCAGGAACGGGAAGCTCACAGCTGAGATGTGACAGTTGCGTCAAGAGGGATATTGATAGATGGCGGTAGGTGAAAAATGGAGAGAGGGGGCTGTTGATAGATAGCAGTGGATGGCAACAACAGCAAAAGATGTGCAACAGTACATGGCTTTAACTTCACCCCTGTACAAGGGAACCAGGAGGAAAAACAAAATGAGGTCATCGATATGTGACGCGACAGATTACGCATATTCCATATTTAAGATTGCTTATTACCCTGGAACAGATAACACATAGAAGGAACCTGTGGCTATTGGTCATCCGAGAGATACAGCCGTCTATCCGGTATCCAATATATGTGAAATGGCTACGTTGACCTCTGGGCTCTAATCAAGAACCACCTAGTCATGTGACCTGCCCGGTTGCTCATAATAACACCGGTAATGATTAATCTGTTTTGTAAAAAAAAATGTTTGGTGGAGTCTATTATATCCGCTTTCGTCTAGATCCAGTGTCCGTTGTCTATTTCTGGAAAAATATTACCTTTTAGAAGAGCACTTCATCTCGTATTATTTTACACATTTCTGTCGCGTACTCCTGTTCGTCCTCTTTACTCATCTGTTTCGGAAGATGGCATGACGCGGCACTGCTGTGAATGTCAACACCAGCAGTCAAGTTGCCCAGATCGGTGCGTGTATTTTACACCACACTAGCACAATAATCATGCAGCCCTTAGCTACCTAGATTATTCCCCAATCAGAATAGAGCGAAGTTAATTCATTATGTATCTTTGGGAAAGATTTCCCGACCAATATATATATATATATATATATAATTGTCGGGAAATATAATATATATATATATATATTATAAATAATTCATTTTTGGCATTGGGCGCTATGACCACCAATTGAACAGAAACACCCGCGCACGCACATGCGCAAGCAACACTTTGTCTATGTCTCTCTAATGTCTCTGTCACTGTTTCTACCTGTCTATATATATGTATGTCTGTCAGTCTGTCAGTCTGTCTGTCTGTCTGTCTGTCTGTCTGTATGTATATATATATATATATATATATATATATATCTCTCTCTCTCTCTCTCACTCTCTCTCTCTCTCTCTCTCTCTCTCTCACTCTCACTCTCTCTCTCTCTCTCTCTCTCTCTCTCTCTCTCTCTCTCTCTCTCTCTCTCCCTCTGAATCTGAATCAGAATCAATTTATTATTGGCAAATTTTCAGTTGGATTGTACATTCATTCATGAAGAAATACTCAAAACCATACAAGTATAATATAATGTTATAAAACATAAGAAATTATGCTAAAATAATTACAGACCATTTTGTATAAAATAAACGGATTGTTATTACACTAAAAGTACTCATAAATTAATTCATCAAAACGACCAGAGACTACAGCACACGCAATGATGAGCTTTATATGAAAACGTTGCGTTACAATTGCATTACCAACTTTATTTATACTTAAAATAAATAATAATAGATAAATTAATTACATTATAATAATTACTTTAAATATTACAATTATCTGTCAAGACATACATAATAAAAAATGTTGTGTTTTGACAGTGTCCTAAACACCAAGGTATTAATTACTTTTTGTAGCGATTTGTATTCGCCATTGAGACAGGTAACTTGTTAAATGATCTAAGCGCGTATTGAACATTTCGATTGTCTGGCAGTAAGGTATTCAATTTGTGTTCTCCATGCTTCATTTTTACATAATATCTTTACACAAATAATTGCGCCTATCGTGCAACGTTGACAGTTTTGTCATCTGCCTAACATCCTCGTAGGTATATCCAGGATATATTGTTTTAAGACGAGAGCCATGCCAGACAAGCATATTCCACTACTGGTCTAATCACAGACACATAAATTCTAACCAAGTCATTTTAATTGATAGCAGCCCGTTTCAACGGATGGAGCACATACACTCTTTTGCTTGCCTTTGAAACTATATCATGTACATGGGCATTCCAACTTAGATAAGAAGATATAGTTTGTGTGATGCGCTAAGTGTTGTAATGTAGTGTGTAGTTTGCGCTTCATACTCTCGCTTTCAGCTGCAGCCGCAAGATACCTCCTCTGGATGAAAAGGGAGCCGACTGTATAAGTATCCTATGCTGGTACATAGCCTCTCCATAGACAAGACATTAGCATAACCTCCTTGTGGTACACTGCGGATACTGGGCAACATGCAGCCCCAGGCAAATGTGCTAGGGATCTCGGAGCAGGTTGGAGCCCCAGAGGTGGGTGTGCTGGGAACACCTAAGGTGGATACGTCCCGACATTCACTACTCCAACCCCCAACTATGGTAACTAGTACCGGGCAAATCAAGCTCATTAGCCATGGTAGGCAATTGGTCTAGGGGATGGAAAATCCCGAACAAAAACTCGGGCAGGTGGAGCTTGTAAACCTTGACAGACAGTCCACCTAGGAGAAGGAAACTACCAAAACGAAACCGCACTGGAGGTCAGCTTGAGCAGCGCTGCAGTGGCTATCAAGTCCCAAGCAAATGGAGTGGCAAGGATACATATAAACGATATAGCTACCGCGTCCGGGGCAGCCGAAGTCCGGGTGGATCGTCCTGCTGGCGGCAACCAAGATGCGAAGTCCGGCTGGGGGTCTCAATGTGGGGACGATAGGGTGGGGGGAAGCACTGGAAGTGGTCAACATGATGGAAATGAGGAGAATAGAAGTGATGTACGTGCAAGAAACCAAGTGGAAGAGAGACCGAGCGAGGACAGTGGCGGGAGGCTATAAGATGCTGCATGCAGGAGGAGATGGAAGGAATAATGGTGTAGGCATCATAGTAACGGAGGAGGTCAGTAGAGATGTAGTGAGAGTGGAGAGATGGCAAAGGAGGATCACTGTTGCATGGATGATGGTGAGGAAGCAGCTGGTGTGCATTATGTCAGTGTATGGACCTCAAACAGGAAGGGCAGAGTCAGAGAAAAGCGTCTTCAGGGAAGAGCTAGAGAGAATGGTGGGATTGGTGGAAGCGCATGTGATGATGTGCGTAGCTGGTGATTTTAATGCACACGTGGGTACAACGGAGACAGGAGAAGAGGATTCGGTCGGGGGGTTTGGACGGGGTACAAGGAACCGATAGGGCCGGGAGTTAGTAGAGTTGGTGATGCGAAATGGACTTGCGGTGGCGGGGTCATTTTTCCAAAAGAGGGAAAGCCACAAAGTATCTTATAGGAGTGGCCACCATAAGACAGAGTTGGATCTGCTGATAGTTAGGAAACAGCAAATGTGGCGAGTGAAGGACTGTAAGGTCATCCCTGATGAACACGTGACTACGCAACACATGCCTCTCGTTTTCAGAAGGGAGAGAAGGGAGAGTAAAAGTGTGGGGCGAAAGACCATTAATAAGTGGTGGAAATGTCACGGGACACAGCCAGAGCATGTAGAGACAGAGTGATATCAGAGTACGAGAAACTGCGGCCAACAATTGGAACTGTGGAGGAAGAGTGGAAGCACGTTAAGGATGTTTTCATTGGATCAGCAGAGGAGCTATATGACAGAACATCTGGTAAGGGAGGAGCTTCCAGAGCGACCGAAGAAGTAGCGAAAGCAATTGGAGAAAAGAGATAGGTATGGAAAGAAATAGACGGGATCAAGAGGAATGGGGGACAACTGGGCATTGCCATACAGCAACTGTATGGACAGAAAATGAAGGCAGCTAGGAGAGCTGTGGACAAAACAAAGAGAGAAATAGAAAAGGAGCTATACAGACAGCTAGATGGGGACAGTGGAAAGAAGATGATATATAAGATGGCTCGAGAGGGGGATGATGAGGACAGCAAGGATATAAAAACTGGCACAGTGATTAAGAACAAGAATGAAAAGCTAGTTACCGACAGGGAAGATGTGCTACAGGTCTGGGAAGAGTATTTCAAGATTCTGCTGATCCAACAAGAAAGCAAAGAACTAGATGTGTCAAGTGCAGTAGAGGGAGAAGTAAAAGTGAAGGAGATTGTGGATGAAGAGGTAGAGATGAAGAAAGGAAGGGCGACTGGTATTGATGAAGTACGAGTGGAAATGCTGGTGGTGGCCGAACGCGTGGGAATCTGGGGGACAAGAAGATTGTTGAATACCTGCATGTGAGAGGGTATAAGATATTCTCCAGAAACTACTGTATGCCGACGATTTAGTGGTGGTAGCGGGCGATGAAGCAGATTTACAGGAACAACTGATAGGGTGGAAGGATATCTTCAAAAAACACGGGCTGAAAGAGAATTTGGAGAAGACAGAGATGCTGTGGGTTGGGCAACACCTGGATGGGGAGAAATTAAAACAAAGAGAGAGTTTTGTATACATCGGTGGAGTGGTATGTGGGGATGGCTCCCAGAGACAGAAATTCGCAGAAGGCGTATGCATGGAGGAAAGTAGAAGGTGTGATGGGAGCAGGCACATATCGCAAAAACTCAAGGGAAAGGTACTATGCGCATGTGTGACACCAGCTTACCTGTATGGCCTAGAAGGTATAGCAATGACAGAGAAACAACAGGAGAGGGTACAAGTGTGCGACAACAACTGGGTCCGGGGAATTTTAGGGGTAAAGAGAATAGATAAGCGAAGAGCGGAAGAGCTGAGGGAGGATGTTGGTGTGAAAGAAAGTTTCAAAAAGTAGTTGACGAGAAGTCGGTTGAACTGGGCAGGACATGTGGTGCGAATGAGAGACGAACGGATGGCAAAGAAAGCAGAGGCCGGGAGAGTGGAGGGAAAAAGAAGACGAAGGCGACCGAGGCTAAGGTGGGAGGATTGCGTGAAGAGAGACCTGGAGGGATGGAAAGGGGAATGGAGAAAAAGCAAACGACCGAGGAGAATGGAGAAGGGTGGTAGAGAAAGTAGTGCAAGCGAAATGAGGAGGAAGAGAAAGAAAAGAAAATGTCGACGTACCCAAGCCAGCTTCACCTCTGAAGACAGGGAACGATGAGAAGAACAACATGAAAAAGATTCCATAAACGTCATTTCCTTACAGAAACATATAACCATCTCTTTTGTGTTGCTTTTGTGGTGAGCATGTTATTATTACTAGACCTCTGTGCAATAATGTCAGCATAATCCTGTATGTCAGATATCATTCTTTTGTTACATATTTCAAATATCGTGTTATCATCTACATATTTATAAATTGGGCACGGTGTATGTAAATCGTTGATATGGACCAAAACATGTTTGATCCCGACAAGGTTCCCCGGAGAACATCCCCATTAGGGTAGCTTGGTTTTAATACAGCGTCACCGATCTTAACTTTCTGTTCACGGTCTAGTAGAAACGCTGCCATCCATAGGACAAAGTGTGCTGGCACGTCCATTGCAACCAGTTTATTAATTAGCATATTATGATTAATTGTATCAAAGGCTTTGCTGTAGTCAATAAATAACTCTCTTACAATATTGCCAGTCACGTCAGTGGCTTCATACCATTTGTGAAGCATTTCAACCAGCGCGTCCGTGGTACAAGTTCCTGCAATACCTCCGAATTGCTTATCGTCAATTTGGAGTTTAACATAAATATCGACCCACTTCACCACTAAAGACTCAAAAACTTTAGCCATAATTGGAGTAAGCGATATAGGTCTACGATCGTTTTCAATTGTATCTGGCGGGTGTTTCTTTGACAATGGAATAACGTTTGCTGACTTCCACAATTTCGGCAGTACACTTTCTCTGAGTGAACTGTTGAATATTGTTGTGACTGGTGGTGCGAGAAGGTGCGAATTGCATTTCAAAGTCCGTGGTGGAATGTTGTCCGGTCCGGTGGCTTTATTCGCTTTGACCTTGCTAAGTGCCTCCTCCGCATCAGCCACGCTAATAGTGAATACAGCTGGCAGTGGTTCCTTGATGTCAAATATTTGGTGGGTAGTCTGCAATCTCAGCAGGTTTCCGCTCAATGAACCAAAAAATCATTCATGAAGTTAGCCAATCTGTCCACATCTCCACCAGTAAATGTATTGGCTAGCCCCTGCATTTCGTTGCGACTGCCAGATGTCGTTCCCATAAGAGCCTTCATGTGCTTCCACCAGTCACGTGTCGACGATTCCTCGAGTGATGCGATTTTTTTGATTGGTAAAACTGGTGTTGCAATCTGGGCGCTGTGGGATTCACTAAATTCCTAATAAGTCTTCTGGTTTGTTCCATGTCACCGCACATACGAGCACGTTGCCGCTGTCTGATCAGGTTGCGGAAGCCATCTGTGTGACCCATGGTTTGACGTGACACAGTTTTGTATGGAAAACACGTACTTGTCAATAGGTCCATGGTCTCATGGAAGAAATTAAACTATTCCTCGCACGTAGGCAATGTGTACATATACTCCCATCTAGTCTGTGACAGCACCGAAGTGAACAATGCTCGTTCGTTGTTACCCAGGCGCCTGGTAACGTTGTACTGGACCGTGCCCGTGTCAAGGAACAAATGAGTTTCGAGTGCGATTCAGTTTACAATGAGGGAGTTGTAAGCGGCGGCAAGAAGGAAGGAGTTTATAACATGGAAACAGGGGATGTTCTGAGTCTGAGGAGACCTTCCGCCCCTTTCTCTCTGCCCGTTGCCTTGTCAGATCCTCTAGACTGGTCTGCTTTTCTCCCACCACCTTGCCACTAACCTTGACGGTTCGTGTCAAAGTGTTGTGATGCACAACACTCAGGCCACCGTACCACACAAGGAACCCAAATGTAATAGAGCTTTCGATGTAGCATCTATAGAACGGTTGAAGAACATGTGTGCTGACACTGAGTGACCTGAGCTTGCGTAAGAAATACTGCTTTTGTTGGCTCTTTCTATTAATTACAGCTGTATTTTGACCAAATGTCAGCTTGGCATCAACGATGGTGGCCTGTAGATGAATAGCCGCATGGCAGGAGTAGGATTCTTCCTAACATTTGTATGAGTTCTTCAGTTTTACGAACGTTCTGGTCTAGGAAATGATTGCCCCACCACCCTGTGAAATCAGCTACAGCACACGCACACACTTGATCAGAGCCGGATAGGTCGACGATAGCTGTGTCATCGCTGTATTTGATGAAATTGACGGAAATTGACAGAAAAGGGGAGATAATCGAGCCCTGGGGGGCACCGGTGAAAATATAGAGTGAGTTCGACACTGGGTGATACTGGGTGACCAAGCGTTGAGATTTGAGCATCCCTGGTAAGCTCTACCGGGAATTGTTCTTGAGCGTGAAAAGATTGTCTATACTCGCTCTTGATGTTCTGTGTGGTGGTATATTATGGTCAGGGGTGTCTACAGACTGAATGTCCAGAGCTCCATACACATCCGTACATGACATGGCCGTGTTATTCCAGCCTTTTCCTAGTCTCTCTTCGTTCTTAGTCTCCCTTCGTCCAAGGAATGTTCACTGGCCAGTTCGTTCAGCTCGATTCCCTAGTCAAGGATGAAATGCTTCTCCTTGTGCCCCCGTTCACCGCACTGATGACACTGCACTTTATCGGCGTGCTTACTAGTGTTGAGATTGACCAATCCTTTTGTTCTGATGCGCCTCTGAGCTTGGTTTCCAAGGATTTAGGCGCAATAGAAGTTATCTTTATTATTATTATTATTATTGTCCGGCAAAACTCTTGTGCCGCGCGCTTGTTCGTGGGTCATTGCCCTCGGCACAGCCACGTGTCGGTGTTGTTGTTGTCGGTGACGATTGCGTCTCGCTGTCTGCGCTGGGAGAGTTAGATTTGACAGCAATCTTCCAACCCCGCTCTCCGAAAGATGCAGTCCATCCCTCTCGAATGCCGCATCGTCGACGGCACCATTTCGGATAGTGATTTCGTTGCACGTTGCACGTTGCACGTTGCACGTTGCACGTTGCCCTCACCTGCAAATTGACGTCAACTCAGCGTTGTGGATCGGTTCTGCCCTTCGACGGCAGCACGATGTTCACCGTGATGGATGACGTCCCCTCTCGCGACGAGCGCGCGCACCCACATCCACAGACAGCACCCGCACGTGGACAAGTGTAATACTGAGACTGCTAACATTTCAGGAATAATATGTGCTTTACGATGCTATAATATTATATATCACACGACCTGGTGTCAACAACTAAGGAAGAATAATTAACACATAGCGTTTACAATTATTCAAAATAACATGATATGTGTAACACATTTTAACGTGTTGACAATAAATGGACAGCTACGGATACAGTTCAACAGGCTACGGATACAGTAGTCAGTTGTATCAATAAACCTGTCCACCAATATCTTAATATGACACACGCATGCACGCACGCACGCACGCACACACACACAAGCGCGCGCGCGCACACTCATATATGTTTAACATTTTACTACATTTTAATATGCTAACATTTTCTTGTTGTATAGTATATGCGTGCAGCGCAGTGACACAGTGTCTAGACCATAGGGCTTTCAATCGAGAGAACCCGGGTTCGATTCGCACAATCTGCGCTGCTCCATTTCACTCAGCAACATGAATGACTAAGTGGATGTAGCTGTATATCTGTGTGCGAATAGTCTTCGCGCATTAATTGCATCGTGGCTGAACGCTTCCCATATAAGTCAAAATGGTATTCGATTGAACAGGTCTGTCAGGGGGTAAAGTGTAAAGCAGTTTGAGTAGTCATAATGACTGGATACTGCCCTGTGTAAAAAAATGACCTTTATGTATTGAGAAAAACATACTGAACTACAGAAGTTGATATTTGTGATATATCATGCAAATGCCTCGTGGTATCGATTGTTGCCATACACTGTTGGTATCGCGCTATGGCTATGCAGTTAAGACGTTTCGTTCCTTTGCGACCCTCTCCATCCGTCATGGTCCATCTTGGGAGTTTTGCGGTCGCGTCTGTGACGTCTATGGATCTTGTGAGATCAACTGTCGCGCCAATGTTGTATGGATGTTTTTATCATGGTGATGCAGTTATACGCCTATTATTAGAGTTGAGCAACTGTATATGTCACCTATTTCCTTCGACATGATTGGTAACGAATTGGTTCTTCTCCGTTTCGTTTGCGCTCTGTTGAGAAATGAATTCTTCTTATCGTGCAGCCGGATGTGTTTATCAGGCTAACCAACACGTGCTATGTTATCTTGAGACACTTGCATATATAACAAGTTCCCTACAGTACGGGTAGAAATAGGCTGAGCGTGTGGTCATACGGTGTTTCTGCTAATAGTGCGGAGCGTGGCTCCAATTCATTCAGCGGTATGAATGAGTACCTGGCTAAAGACAGTGGTGACTATTTCTGCAGGAGTAATTTTCGTTCATTAATTGCATCGTGGCTGAATTTTCCCCATATAAATCGAGATGGTGTTCGATTGAACAGGTCTGCCAGGGAATAAAGTATAAAGCTCTCTGAGCAGTCATAGGGACTGGCTATTAGGCTATAAATAGAACTTGCTATTGTTTGCATTTTAGTGGATTGTGGTGGATGCCAGTCTCGTTGCTGCAAGGCTTTGCCGCATCATGATGTTCTTGGTGGTTGTAGTAGTGCAACCACACACACTGTTCCAAAGCTGTCTGTCGTAGAACGCTTCGCAAATACGACAGCGATTTGCAGAACGTAGTGTACGCTGCGACTTGTCGACTTGTCCTTTCCATATATCTCACTAGGATATTAATTAACACATCTACGTAAAGCGATCGCATTCCATACACACTGTCGAAATACTGATTAACATATCTTAGCAATACGACTAAGTCGCACTCCAGTCGTGAAATAACTGAGAAAAAAAACCAGAATTATATCACCCTAAGCACTAAAACTAAATATTGCGCTCGTGAATAATATAACAATAACTAAACAGGTGTGTGACATAGAGTAAATAATTAATGCTGAGGATTCTGATTTTCATTATAACGCTAGTGAGCGGCAATGCATAATCCAGACTAAGCGGCCCTAGCAGGCAACACCACCTACTTGCATAGTATTAGGGTGTGGTTGGGGCACCTTAATGCCACGAGGCCGTGCCCTGGTGGAAGGCCCGGTAGACCCTCCACCTCCACTCAACCACACCTACCGCCATAACCTCTATCTCACTCTTGGTGATCCCCAGGAGTTGACACATGCCGGCGGACTGAGGCGACATGGCTCCTCTCCAATTGAACACGAGACCCCTTTGTCCGATGGCAGACCTGGAGCACATGCCCCAGTGTCTCGGTGCGATTCTGTCTAAACCTGCGGAGCCATCTTTGGTCTGATGCAGGGTAGCATAGATCTCCTCCAATCGGATAGGCCGCACAAGGTCCCATAACACCCGGCCCTGAGGCTCAACGACTCGATCCGGGCTACGGACTCTTCCCCGAACACCTGATTCCAGAAGAACACCTGATCTTCTAGAGGGATGCCCGGGGTCACCTCGTTCTTCCATTCTTCACTCAAGACCTTGCGGGCACACTCGCTCCGATTGGAATGGTATAACGTCTGCACGCGTGCATACTCCGTCCTCCTCCGCCTCGTCCTTCCCATGGCTGCAGTGGGGCCAGCAGCTACCTTCACACCAGCAACTTCCCGGCGTCTGGCCCTCAGGCGCGGCCCCTTCCTCGAGCCAGAGGTCCGCATCTCTAGCTCGATCCACCTTAGATATTCCTGGTCTATTAGCCACTTCTCCTCCCGGCTCAACTGGTCGGGTTGAAAGTCCAAGAACTCCGTAGAGTCCAGCCCCTCGTAGTAACCCTGCACTAGAATCACTTCGTCACGCAGGGCTCTCTGTTCCTCAAAGTGTTCAATAGCTTGATTGATGGATGCCGTTCTTCCACCATCGTCACCGACCGTCTGACTCACGTCTTCGAGTCAGTGATGACTCGGCGTAAAGGTAGGGTGTAAAACCCTACTCACAATTGTGTCTTCGTCTTCCTTGTCACCGTCATGTGTACGATGTGGAGTTCAGTCTCCTCTTGACAGTGGTGTAATGACCTCGTTACTCATCTGTTCAGGCGAAGGAGGGGACGGACTGCAATCAGGGGATATGCAACCTTACTTTCTACTTCCTGTGGGCGGCCGGGCGAGCTCGCGATTGGCACGACGGGGAGACTAGCGAGTAACTTTTTGTATTTAGGGAGGCGTCTCATACCCTTAATTCCCTCTACAGTTCTTTCAGGGAATTCTCTCGCTAAAGCGAAATTAATCCGTTTCGATCCCTTCGGACCATGCCTATCCTCGGGCTCTGAGGTAGACAGCTCTTAACCCCGTATTCGTTGGGGAGGGGGGCCTGTAGTACTCCATCCACTACTATCCCCCGACGACTTAACCATGGATACATGTGGTCGATCGGGTCTTCCACTGACGAGGCCCCTGCCCTCAGCCGATCTCTGAGCTCTCGATATTTCGCTGTCTTGCGGAGGCCCTTAGTTACGTGAGGGAATGCCCGGAATAAGTCATAATTGACCTTCACTCGATACTGACCGCCCCCGCTTCCAATCAAGCCGGCCTCTACCAGTCGATTTCCCCCCGAGCCACGAGTATAATTTCTTCCAAGCCCCAGCCCGCACGAGTTACCTCTGGAATACGGCAACCGTGGTACCACTCCGCATGCTTACATCTCAGGTGTTGCGACCTCCTACTTTTCGTAGCAAAGGGTTGGCCACAAATCTCATACAAAAACCCTCCTGTCTAGTGCTCCCAATGCTACCTCGCTCCAATTCTGGATTATTTTCAACGCTCGAAGGAGCAGTGACTCCTACATTAAAGCCCGACATCTGCCAGACACAACTGATACTCATGCGCGTCAGAATACAACTCCGCTGGTATAACCCCGCCCAACGGAGAGGGGCAGAACGTTTAGTTACCCACCCTCGCGGGCCGGCACCCAGGTTGGGCGACGTATACGTAGTTCTGCCATTCCCAACCCAACAATGCCAAATATGTAGCATGACGTGCCAACGTCAGATTAAATAGTTTTGCAGATGCGTTGAATTTCATTAGCACCCATTTATGCAAGCACCTCGCTGGGAGTCTTGTGAAATTGATCGAACACAGGAATCGAAGGATTGCCCTACCTAGAGCAGTATTGAACCGACATAGGTATGCTTCTTTGATAATTAATAGACCCCATGCTTATTTCGCGTGTTATGCAGTAATGAAACTGACACAAATTCTTCCGTATGAGGTGTGAACAAACATTGTATTATGCTTCCCGGAGAAGTCGAGATGGAGTTCAAATGAACAGGTAAACTAACGTGTGAAGTGTAATGCGCCCTGAGCTGTCCTAAATACTGAATACTGCGTTGTAAAATTACTTACCTTTACCGTCATGTTAGTCAACAACAACAGGGTTAATTAGCTCACATGAGTGGCTCTGCCTCAGCGAACGATCGACATTATCGTGTAAACTCGCGTGGTACTGGAATAGTCACGTTAATAGTGTTTTATGAATGTTTACTTGAGTGTGTAATATAGATGTGTGTATGTGTGTGTGTGTGTGTGTGTGTGTGTGTGTGTGTGTGTGGGTGGGTGTGTGGGTGTGTGGGTGGGTGGGTGGGTGTGTGTGTGTGTGGGTGGGTGGGTGGGTGGGTGAGTGTGTGTGAAACATTGTTAACGTGACTATTCCAGTACCACGCCAGTCTACGCGATAATGTCGATCGTTGGCTGAGGCAGAGCCACTCATGTGACCTAATTAGATATAAGTATATACATACATATATATAATATAATTATATTTTATATATATATATATATATTATATAATATAATTATGTATATATATATATATATATATTCATCATGACGCAGTTATACACAAAGCTTACTACATGTCATAAGTTATACCTCTGATAACGATTAGATTTATTTTACTCATCTGTGACATAATCTGTGACGCCGCTGCGTCAAAACGACGTCAGCAACGTGTATGCTGGTTGGTCATCAACCCCTATGACTAACGACCGCAGTGGCGGTGGTGGCTTCAGTGACCACATTTTCAGTAGACACGATCGCCTCCCAATCCGCTGCATTTCCTTGTCACATTCGATTGTCATTGCACGTTAATCGCGAGCCCTCGCGCTCGGTCTGTCAAGACCACCGATGGCGTCACTAGCAGCTCGGCGTTGTGATTGGCCGAACGTCGCCCATCTCATTAGCGTACGCACGGGTAGCTGCTATAACGTGACTAGCGGGTCGCGTCTTGATTCCACAAACGTTGACAGTTGGTAGAGCGTAACATGTGAGACAACTACTGATATGTATCCACGCACCTGACAGCGACTGTTGCATTCGTCGAGCAGAGGTCACGTTACCTACACAGATATACAGCGACGAGTCCAACTTTACATTATCGAGATATTGTATTTGTTATGCCGGATCTGTAAAGGTAAGTTGGATTCAATTCATCTTCAGTTTTGGATTTCTACCAATTAGTTATTTATTGCGTATTTAAAAGTATAAGTGCTATATTCTGTATGCCTACAAATCATATTTGTTCTGATTGGTTGATTTGCCGAAACATTTGTGTCGGAATGATAAGACAATAAATATAGGTCAAGACAACAACTGGACATCCGATTTTCAGCTTTAAAGCTCCCTATGTTTATGCTTTAGATTATTTTCATCCACTGCATTGGTAATCTGGCGCGTTGTTGATTTTGTAGTGGATACAACATTTGTAAGAGTTAAGTTGTGGAACTGCTAACTTAATCTATGAATGGGCTAAGTTGCAAAACAGTTCACACCATGTATGAATGGATTAAGTTATTGAAATGATCACTTCATCTATGACAGATTCAAGCTTGATCAACGCACCTTTTGTTATTCTACTATATACGGATGCTACGATGGCGTAAATTAACAAGTAGATATCCTTCGATATACAACGGATTCGTCCTGCCGTACATTTACACACACATAACTTGGCACACACGTTCTGCGCACCCGATCAGACCGAGGGATAGGATTAGGTGTCCTGATTTATATATATTACAAGATTGATGGCAAATGTTTTATTTCATATCAAGAAATCACGTTGGGCCACATATATCGTAGTACCTTCGGAAGAGCGTTATTTTTTAAAGAAGATTTGCCTTCCCCGATCAAACTCACAGAGGCAGAGGTGACCCGGGATTAGGGTATCGTTGTTTGCAATTATCACTCCTTGGCATACTTAGGTTTTCTCTTTCACGGATATACTATACGTATGTCCCTCGCCTATGACCCCCACAAGTATGTGCGCAACGCTTGATCAGGAAATATGCGCAACTTACACAATCACGCTGCGCCACGTGCTTTCTCGTGATGTCTTCGAGTGTTGAATACGGCCACTGAACGTGTTTTGCCATGGCAATGGATCATTTCAAAATGTGCACGTTTCTGAAAGGGATAATGTCAATTAATTTGGTTCACATAAGCTAGTATAAAACGAATTCTTTCTTACGTCTCTCATTCTCGTATTAAGCCAGGTTTTGGAAGAAAGATACGGGAAATATATATAAAGGGGGGGGGGGCAGAGAAGAGAGATATATGGACAAACAAGAGGAGAATACTCAAGAAAGAGAGAAGAAAGAGAGAGAGAGAGAGAGAGAGAGAGAGAGAGAGAGAGAGAGAGAGAGAGAGAGAGAGAGAGAGAGAGAGAGAGAGAGAGAGAGAGAGAGAGAGAGAGAGAGAGAGGAGAGAGAGAGAGAGAGAGAGAGAGAGAGAGAGAGAGAAGAGAGAGAGAGAGAGAGAGAGAGAGAGAGAGAGAGAGAGAGAGAGAGAGAGAGAGAGAGAGAGAGAGAGAGAGAGAGAGAGAGAGAGAGAGAGAGAGAGAGAGAGAGAGAGAGAGAGAGAGAGAGAGAGAGGAGAGAGAGAGAGAGAGAGAGAGAGAGAGAGAGAGAGAGAGAGAGAGAGAGAGAGAGAGAGAGAGAGAGAGGAGAGAGAGAGAGAGAGAGTACCAGCTCCACATATGTGTATGTATGGATCATATATTATATGTAGAATGGAGTGTATACGTCCAAATAATATACCCGTGATGTTGCGCATAACGATGAATATACTGATCACGTGCATAATGACACTCCCTAAGCCTGTCTGTCTGATTACATCGTTTATCACCTGCCATGTCTTTGTGATGTTTAATGAGCGAATTTAGTATTACCTTTGGATACGATTGGGAGATGTTATATTTGGCAGAATTTTGTGGGAATGGAGCAGGAGTGGGGATGGGTAATACACCCGGTAGCGAAACGGGAACAGTGGCGGAAGTAGAAGGAAAACAATCCTTTTGGAACAGTATCGTAGCCATCCTTCTAAGTGGTTGTTATTATAATTCATATAACGGTTAAGAAACGCGTTGAAAGACGTTATCTACTGGTATATTGAACAGCCACCCATTAACAATGGTGCTCCTCTCGTTACGAAATCAACAAGGGAGTGAAGCGTGCTTTTCTTGCGACAACCCTAATAACGGATGCACTCGAGATGATCCGTAGAGTGGACATGCACGCTTTACCAACATCGTAATCTTTCCCAACGACTCATTACCGCACCGAATGGATTGGATGTTTCAACGTACTGTCTAAGTTATTAGGGGAGTTTAAAAACCAATCGTGTAACGTAAAGAAATAGCGTACT
>OZ023218.1:33360248-33503351 GCA_963995525.1 Escarpia spicata
CAGGCTACAGGCCAACAACAGTGCCGCTCTCTTGTGGAAGCCTTGACACCGTAGGAGGAATTAGTGTTGATGCGTTGCTGCCAATAGAATGTTGGTCATCAGTCATTAAGATGTGTTGGTGTTATCCAGCATCATCTCAAGAACAAATATCACTGTGTCTGTTAATATCTTAGTTAATCATGTTGCCACCCGGCAGCGTTGATTGCATTGAGTCGGTGGCGAGTGATTAATGTTTGAATGAGGGAAATGTGAAGTTAGATATTAAAATTTCGCCCATTTTCGTGACGATGTTGCTCATCTTCACAAATCCAATTCAAAAATTACATCAACAATCTTACCAGTTCCCACATAACAGAATAGGTATCGTCAGTTCGCTATCAGGATCTATACAACCACCAATAATAATAACAACAACAACAACATCATCATAATCATCATAAACAACAACGAGGACTACAACTATGAAGAATGTTGCACAACTGCTTATATATGACCGGCAGACAATGATGAAGGCCCGGTCAATCTTACCGTCCCTTTTGGATGATTGGTTGGATGGATTTGTTTATCCGTTTCCGGACGTTGCAACCTTGACGGATTGTCTATATAGACAGCACATTCGCTTGTCAATCTTCCCACTCGCCAGACGTCCCATTGTTTCCTAGGTCATCCTCTGCTTCTGCTGCCTTTAACTATTCTTGATGATGATAACTATTATTATTATTACACCATATGTTGCGAATCTAATCACTGTCGATGACCTGCTAGTAGATATCCATCACGTGATGCGATTCAGCTAATCGCACTGTAATAAAGAAAGATGCTGTCCTTCAAATTGCACTTTGTGAACCCAAGATCTGCGGATATAACTTATTGTACCTGGCAAATTCGCTCGATGAAATTGATATTGGGATTTAAGTCCGCTCCGACTGCGACAAATGTATTTGCCCGGAAATTGCGGCTTCCCGATTAAGCGTCGCGCGCCGCATTAGTATTGCGTTTAGCTGCTCAGTTGATATTCGTTGCGACTTCGACACGTATTGACGCGACCCGTACTTACTGGTTGTCAATTGGCGCTGCACGCAGGCGACACTAAACACACAACAGTCGCGGTGTCTTCGGTTAAGTGTTTTTTCAAGATGAACGAAGAAATATGGCGGATTGTGGCGACAATTGTTATCATTCGCTGGTCCCGAAGAATGGCTAAGCGGAAAGGTTGTCTGCACATAGGGTCGTAAATCAGTGTACATGTCCCCCTGATCTGCATATGTTGTCGTAAATACGTGTAGCTATCCGCACCTCGGCAGTGTGACTTACTTGTCTACTACGTTTGGTCTTCCCGGTTTCCTTTCCTATGTGAGTTTCAATCCTGAGTCTATCTCGAGTGGCTTGTAGTTTATCTTCGGAAGGTGTGTGTGTGTGTGTGTGTGTGTGTGTGTGTGTGTGTGTGTGTGTGTGTGTGTGTGTGTGTGTGTGTGTGTGTGTGCTTGCATGCGTGTGCGTGTGTGTATGTATGTGTGTGAGTGTGTGTGTGTGAGTGTGTGTGTGTGTGTGCGTGCGTGCGTGCGTGCGTGCGTGCGTGCGTGCGTGCGTGCGTGTGGGTGTGCAACGTAGGGTTCAGCTGTCATTACATACTTCCTACAGAATGGTGAGGTGTGCATGCGGTTTGATTATGATGACAACACTACAGCAGTTCGGTCAAACGGCTCACTGTTGTGTCATACTGTTTCCCATTGTGATGTAGAATGGCTGATATTAGCAGTGTCTGCTTAAAAGTATTATTGTAAAGATTACGCCTCGGCTAATCAGTGAATATTAATTAGTAGAGGGCTTTTCTATGTAATCTTACTTTAGATGCTACAAGGATGTCCAGAGTGGTCGCACGATTACGTAAACCTCACAAAAGCTATGGGGATGTCCTCATCCATAGACAATACTGCGCGATACGAGGTGTGTTTTCTGTCTTAGAAGTGTACTATTTTCATGATTAGGCCAGAAAGTAAAAGATCGCCTCAACGGTATATTTACATTTAAAAGACAATGTATCAGTGACTCTGTATATCTTCCTTTTCCAGGAATCCTCCTCTCAAACGAAGGTTGGTAATAGTACTAGTATGAGGTACGTGTAATCAGTAGCACTACGCCAACTTGCTGTCTTGGTCGGTCTTCATGTTGGGAATGAGTCTAATATCGAAGAACATTTCCAGGATCTTTTATTTAGCAGCGCCGGAATTAGGTCACAGGGAGCTACTGGGTAGCGTCGTGTCATAATAGTTCTCACTCCTTCCTACCTGTTACAACAGGGACTTCGCAGCAACGTGTTGCCCATTTAGAACACCAATTTGCATAATACTGAAGCACTCACATTACGTGTAAAACATTTCGACCCCAAAGGAATGACCCAACATGCGTTTTGAGGAGACCTTCATACAATTATATTGTGGGGCCCCTGGGCAGCTGCCTTGTCTGCCCTGTCCTAAATCCGGTATTGGTGTTTAGCCCTCTTGCCTTCACTAGTTGGTGCTTACTATTGCATACCTCATATTAAAAATGAACGCTTCAAGGGCTAAGCATTCACAATGCGAGCAATTATCGGGTTCATTAAATGTAATTTGGCGGGACGTATACCTTTAACATGTTTATTAAATATTACAAACTTTGTGTATAGTAAATAAATGCGGAAGAGACAAGGTCGTTTTAACAGTGTGGGACGCTGCTGCTGATGCTGCTGTTGTTATTGATTATGCTGCTGTGGCGGCGGCGGCGGTGGCGGCGGCTGTTACTGCAGGTGCTGTTGCTGCTGTTGTTGTTGTTGCTGCTGCTGCTATTGTGACTTCTACTGCTGCTGCTGCCGCCGCTTCCGCTGAAGAAGCAGCGATTGTGCTCACTGCTTTTGCATTTCAAAAAGCACTCATACGGATAACGCATTTACAGATCTAACAAAATCATCCACGGGCTCACTTAGAAATCCATGGAAACTTTATTTTGATGGCCAGCGAAAGGCCTGTGTTTCTTTGCCCCAGCTGCGATCTATACGATTATTCTGTTCTGCGGTTTCCAAGTGTCTTACTTCTCAGAGAAGTCAAGTCGGTGATGTAGTAAACAGGTCTGCCAGGGTTCAAGTGTACAGTGTTTTAGTGGTGTTATACAGATGCCACGCTCCATACGAACGTATTTGCCTTACATTTATATAAAACGAGGACAGTCAGTGTGTAAATACAAAATCAAATAGTGACGTTCTTGTTCACTTAAATCTAAGATCATCATTGTCACCATTTTAAAGGATGATTGTGTTGTTACCAATGAATCAGCGATTAATCGGCATGGTAAGACTTTTGTTTCCCTTCCGTGGTGCCGACCATATCACTGCCTATCGGCAATATCAGCATCTTATTTCTACCATATCGTTACTCCACTCAGGTGAGTGGTTCACCTGCTAACTTAAGCCAATACAACACTCGGAATTTTCTCAGATATTCGCTTGTACAACGAGCGATAGGACACATGCGTGCCCCAAACTTCTGCGAGGGTCAGTGTTCGCTTGTCTCACGCGCAATGTATGTGTCTCCGTCGAGCAAATGAAGAGAACCTGCAGCTGCTGTCTCTTCACCAAGACTGCAGCAAAAAGCGGATACTCTCAACATCATTGCGAATGTCAACTGTCTAATATCCATTACGACATGCCTGCTCCATGTTCTCAATTGTTGTGTTACGTACGTTTTGTTGAATGATCAAACGACGTGTTAACGTTTGTATTCAATATATCAAGTTATTCACAATATTGAAATATTCGTGTGAAGGCATGATACGATTATGCACGTGTTTCTATATTCATATTGTCGAAGTTCCCTGTTCTCTTGAAATCCATGAGACGGTCAAGTCCAGCCGTTGTCGGCACAACGGTTGGATTGGGCAAGTTAACAGATGTAACAATTAAATCCCGTTCTTTCAACCATACAAACAAGAACGTACATTTGTGTTAAAATGCATGCTGGTATTAACGCAACCATTCACACACTTCATACATGGACATCAAAGGAAGCAGATTAGCAACTGGCTAAACCAGATGATGACGCAGGTTCAAAGCAGCTTCCTTCGTCTGGTTTAGCGCATTATGAGTACGGTTCTTTGATGTCAAAATGTGTGCCGTGGGCGTAGTCTAGATACTACCCACGGTAGCATTTAAGTTTAATAATAAACAAGTGCGTTCGTGTGTTTAAATGATCGAAACATTTATATTCGGTTGTTACATCTAGTGACATACAAAGGCCAATTGTCAGTCCGACATTGAGCCTTTAATCCACTGAATTTGTTGGTGACATAGTTTTTGATAGGGCAAGGTAAGTCGACAACTTCAACACAGAAACATGTGCATAATCACAATGGACAATCATTTTAAGATTCCATTTTTGATTTGGATTTTTGTATTCTTGTGTAAGAATTAAATAAGCGAACAGTTTGTCTGAATAGTTTGTGAGATATACAATCAAACATTTCGCAAACCAGCGAGCATGTCATAGCAGATACAAGGTAGGGTTTACATATACTAATTAACTTTAAAACGAGACGAACAAAACAATGGAATTAAGTTTAAGGCAGGGCGACCGTGCGGAAGTACGACTTTGCCAGGACAGCTCAGTCTGTCTGGTGAGAAGGAAGAGGTGTGTTTAACTATCACCATCGCAACTCACCGCTGAAGAGATGCAGCAATAATTCCCTCGCGACCATCGCATGTCGCACGGCTGTAATTTCCCGTAAGTCGAGTACAATTACTGTGCAATTTCATCGCTGATTGATTGTTGTTTGTCGTTCATTTCTCAGCGTGTGCGAAATTATGAGAACTGATTACACATCCATATATTTCGCGAGAGAAAGTTCACACTGGCCAAACGGTTAACACCGTGGCGCCGCTGCTCCACCACCATTCGAACCAAAACCATTCAGCGGAATAAAACGAATAGTCGTAAATAAGCTATTAGGAAACGTTACCGTTATTTCATAAAGTTAGCTTCAGATAACAGTTTGATTGCATCTGGGGTTTCTGCTCTGGATGGCAATCTTGTTAAATTTTGATGCGCCTACACTTACCAAGTATTTCGACACGAAAAATTTTTCTTCTTCTGGCTCTTCTTATTATTATAATTAATATTTTTGTTATTGTTATTATTACTATTATTATAAGTATTATTAATATTACTACCACGACTACGATACAAGTCACCACCCTTGCTATCCACGCCATTATAATTACTATGTGCGCTTTGGTCTTTACTATGCGACTCATCGCTGCTTGTTTTTAACTTGCGGTTTCATAGCGTTTAACATCCGATTCTCAGTCGAAAAAAATCGGCTTCGAATCTTCTTGCTTTTGTTATAAGACTGGGGAATTTAGTTAACTCCACCTGTCTTCAGTCGACTCAACTATATATATATATATATATATATATATATATATATATATATATATATATATATGTATGTATGTATATATATATATATATATATAACTGAGTACCTAGGTATAGAAAGTGGTCGGTAGATGTGAACGAATATTCTTCAAGCAGTAGGCCTAATTGCTGAATGCTTCCTGGATAATTCGATATGGTGTTCAATAGAACAAAGCGTTTTGAGCAATCCCAAGGACTGGATGTTGTACTGTATGAAAATTTACGTTATTCCTAGAAAACGATCATCCGAGATCGAGAGCGAACAAAGGAACAACACCGGCTTAAATATGTCTAAAGGACTTTATCTTTATTCTTGCAGATTACGAGAAGAACAATGAAGTGGCTAGGTATTGGTTATTCACTCGTCTTACTGTGTTACTTGACACTAACGATGGCGTACCTAGGTAAGTCACGTCAAAGACATGGACATCATGTTAGTTACGGCCATTTTGTACCTACACAATCAATCTTTCGACGTTGATAATTGACTGGTGAGTGGTGTTACACAACCGTGACAAGCCAACATGGCGATCATTTATATATTATATTGACTTATAATATTAGGTTTTTCCTCCATGTGTAGAAATGACATGGCTCTTCGAAACTTGTCGTAACGACTGCTGTATGAGAGTAAAATGTCGTTTGACACAATTATTTTGAGAGTACGAGGGACACTTGCAAGGTGTGTCGGAGGAAGTAAGAACGAAAGGGTAAACTGGTTGAAAATAAAGTGGCTGAAAATCGTTCCTACATTCGTCTCTAAAATGGTATAGATCGAAACATTATCACTTTCGTGCGGGAGATACCGTTCTACGCATAGTATCGCATCCCCTTTTATACTAATTGTTCTTTTTAGTAATACAAAACTATTATACGGAAAGTCATACTGGTGACAGGGTTAATTTAAATCCAGTAGGTATCCTATTCATGATAATGTAGGATTGTAACTACTCAAAGTTTGAATAATTGTTCATATTAATATTTCCTTCGTGTTGGCCTTCGGGATGCGAACACGGGTCAAGTAGGCTAGGCTACTCGAAGGCCAGTCAGAAGATAATTTTGAAAATGATCAGTTAATAACACGTATTATCATTACAAAACATTGTCGTTGTGAGATCTTGCGTCTATTGCCATCTCTTTCTGATGCGCCAACCACAGGAGACGAGACTAATAGTAACAGTGGCGCGTCAGTGAGACCGAGGAGACGTCGAGTGTGCAACACTCTGAAGTAGGACATGCCAACGTCATGTCGACATCATGTGTTTAGAACCGCTGTTGAACGATGTATTTTATTCAGAGCTGAGTCGTGGCAAACGGTCTAAAGAAGGACAGCGTAAACGCTATAAAGATGTCCTTAAATCCACCTTGAAAAGATGTGACTTTGACCCAAACTCCTGGGAATCTGAAGCTGTATCACGTTCTAAATGGCAATCGCTTATTTGAAAAGGCATAGAGTCATTCGAAGCCAACAGAGTAACAACCTTAGCCAGAACACGTGCGGCTAGGAAGATTAGAGCCATGGAGAATCTAATAATCCACCTTCACAACATTCAGACTGTACATGTTCGCACTGTGGGAAGTTGTTCCGAGCAAAGATTAGCCATCTGTGAATATACACCAGATGACACTAACAATCCATGAAAATATCATCCTCGCTACGAGGGATTGCCGATGATGATAATGATGATGATGTATGTGTGCGCGCGCGCGTGCGCGTGCGTGCTTGCGTGTGTCTGTTTGTGAGTGTGTGTGTGTTTGTGTGTGTGTGTCCGTCTGTCTGTCTGTGTGTGTGTCTGCGTGCGTGCGTGCGTGTGTGTGTACATACATACATACATACATACATACATACATACATACATACATACATAACATACATACATGCATACATGCAAACATACATACACGTACATACATACACACATACATACATACCTACCTACATACATGCATACATACATACATAGATGCATGCACGCACGTACGCACGTACGCACGTACGCACACACATACGCATGCGCGCACACAAAAGCACACGCAGACATACATACACCACACACGCATACACACACATATTCACACACATTCACACACACACACACACACACACACACACACACACACACACACACACACACACACACACACACACACACACACACACACACACACACACACACACACACACACACACACACACACACACACACACACACACGCACACACACACACACGCACACACACACACACACGCACACACACACACACACATACATACACTACGACGACGACGCCGCCGACAACACTGATTGATGAGAAGAAGACGCTGGAGAGGAAATGGACGTCGAGAAAGTGCGCAGTAACAATTAATAATTTCCGCAAAAATTGTCCGATCGCAATACTATTTCGGTCGTCCAGACAGATAAATCGTGAGCACATCCCCGCCTACTCGCGCTGGACTAATTTGACACTGCCCAGTTGGGTTACTTATTTGATTAGTAAATACATTTTCGCTCGGCATGACATTCGTCAGAAGCATCGTCAAGAGCGACATCTGAAGTGGATGCTAGCTGACGTCCTCTTGACGTACGTACGTCACGAAAACACGTAAGAGAAGTTTAGGAAAGCGACTTGAAGAGGTCCGAGTTAATGCAATTTACTTGGAGTCGGTTTGCGACGGCGGAGGAGAGGACTACACGTGTTGCGTTGATGTGTGTTAACGGCAACCCCTTTCGCTCCTCCCTTCGTCTCCTGCACATAGCACTTCTCTCGTTAGAAATGACATGTTTGATGTAATTATTTGATGGTTCCTGTGCGAGCAACCGTTAACTGTTAATAGGAGTCACTAACCTTTTTTTAAAGTTTGCATAGACATTTGTATTATTAGTTTATAAACCATGGACAGCTTGCTTTATTTTATTGTATACGTTTTCGCTTACCCCACCATTGGAGAATATTTTACAAACGTCAGAAGACTTAAATACTATCATAACAGTATACACTTAAAGACTTGACGATAGTTTGTCAACATGAATATGTGCCTACTGTTACTGGGTATTATCATTAATGAATATTAGGTCATATTATACTGTCTTGTTCTTGGTTTATCTCCTTCCCCTACAACATGACGCCCAAATACTGCCTCTGCTCTCCAACTCGCGCTGTCGCTGTTTTCTCCAGGCTTTCTCCAATTATCACATATACAAAATGCTGCAATAACTATGACGCACGATGGAAGTCATTACGTGTTCTTTAATTTCAATTTTTAGGGCATGCACAAGACGAAATCGACCCAGATGAAGAACAAATGGTCCGTTATTTACGAGAAATAAAAAGGTACGTTAAAAGATACGCCTTCACATGTATTTTGTTTTGCAATAATTATAACTAAGTTAGTTTTCATGATAACTACTACCTTCCATTGATTTAATTAGTCAGCTTACATTAACCACATGTGGTACAGTGTAGTTGATTTTAAGAAAATGAATCAATTAAATTAGGATCAAAGCTGGAGCAGCTACGGGTTTTGAATTGTTGTTGTGTTGAACCATTCTTAATAGAATGACTTGGGAGAAAAACGCATTGGTCATTCTAAGCAGTACCTTACCTAACATTCCTAGCTCTGTAATAGTTGTTGTACTAACCACGGAACATTGAAAGTAAAATTGTAGCTATAAAGAATTATGAAATCATCTCTATATGTTACCATATACACTGTAGGTTCAGGAAATGCAAAATTGTGAATTATTAATCGCACGAAAAACGAAACACTGTATCACTTCTTCTGTGAAAATATATCTGGTGAATCGTTAGCCGTATGAGAGAGAGAAAACAATCTAAAGAATATATGTGTTGTAACATAAGGAATGTAAACTGCATTATTAGAGTTTTATGCGCATGGTCGCTGCTGCTCGCAGGTATATAATCATGTCTAACTACTTGTAAGGAAACGTAACCTCGCAGTGCTACCGATACATATATACAGTGTCATTACTGTATATTGCGCAGTGTTGTGAAATACAGCGAACTATCGTTATAAGAAGCATGATGGGATTTGTACGAACTGCTCCACATACATTATGTTCCATATGCATGGGAACAGTGTATAGATATAACATGTAGCAAGAATCGTGTCGCACTGGTATACTACTCATGGGTATATAAAACAGTGCAGGAGAGAACGGGGATTTCAAAGCTGTTCCTATTAAGTCGATGTTCCTTATGAGTTTTTATAACGAGCGGGCATTGTCCTGTTCGGAGATTACCAATTATCGTGACTGCGCATGTGCAAACATGGAATTGTGGGGAATATTGCATTCAAACTGTAAATGTTAACAGAAGAATGTATAGCAAACGCCGTTTGTTTTCATTGTGGTTGGACTGTCGATTTATTTAAAGTTTCTATGCGTTGCCTGTGCTATATAAAACTCACTTACACCGCAGGCATCACTGTTTACTTAAATCGCGTTATTCAGATGAACGCAATTTTACTCAGGATAATTTACGTAGAGCCTAAATGAACTGATTTCCGAACATTGTTATGCATGGGCAGATATATACGATATTTGTGAAAATAGTCATCAAGTTGGAAGAATAAATGAAATCTTTTTTGCGATCATAATTGTACAGTTTAACTTACTTCAATATTTCAACTACCATCCGGCGAGCAGAGAAAAATACTGAAATCCCAGAATTCAGTTACTGATGAAGATTTCAGGTGGTGATAGTTGGAACGTTGAAGTAAATTAAACGTCATTGCTGTGATCTCAATATTGTATACACGATATCGGTTAGTTAGCTATAAGATAAATAGCCAACCACATCGCTACTTGTATGAATGTGAACAGCCGTACTGTTGAATGGTGTGTGGCGTCCGAGAGTCGAGGCGAGAGACAACGAATCGGTGCGTGCCGTGTGTACCTGTGTGTCTGTCTCATGCAGGAACCAGTGGTTGGAGCTGGTCTGCGGCAAATGGAACGACTGGTGCGTGCCTTACTCGCAGCGCCCGGCGCTCACGTGTTGCAAGGACCTCTCGTGCAGGTGTACTCTGTGGAACACGAACTGCAAATGCAGATCGAGCCTATTCACGGGCAAATAGTAGTCTCCCTCGTGGATAACGTCACCGGAAGTCGCACTAACCAGACGACAGAAGCAGACGAAGATTTTCACCGCGTCGAAGTAGAAGCAGTCGACGCAGACGTTGAGAACTGAACCTCGCCGCCGATCAACCAGTTGTCTCGAAGTAGCGATGTGTATTTGTGCTTAGCGTATACCTGCCAACTCTCCCGTGAAATCCGGGAGTCTCCCGGATTCTGGGTGTGTGTCCTGGGGTCCCCGAATGCAAGCAAACCGCCCGAATTTTCTCTGAAAATCTCCAAAAGCACCCCCCTCCTTCGAGAGAGCGCGACACGACGGAGACATACTAATACGTGCTGAATCGCAGGCTTCCGGTGAAAAATATCGAACAGCACCCCCGCCTTCTAGTCTTCGAGACACCGAACCGATGAAGTTCCGGCGACAAATCTCCAACAACACCCTCCCCCGTTTTCCGATGTTAAGGTCCAAGACAGGGCGACACGGGAAGCGAGCTGAACCGCTTATGAATCTCCCGGATTTCAACAAACAAACGTTGGCAGGTACATTAGCGTCGAAGTCTACCTAGAATGTTAGCCGTTTGTTGCGTCCTATTTGTATCCTCTGTTGTCATGTTCGTCCGTTCACTCCGCCTCGTTTCTGTATCTCTCAGGCGTACTCTGGTAGACGGAACTCGGATCCATGCATGCGCCAGATGGGCGGAACCGTGCCAGCCGTGGTCGAATAGTAAATATACGTCGTGTTGTGATCGGCGAACGCTCATGTGCAAGTGTAATCTTTGGGCGCAGAACTGCCGGTGTGCATCCCGTCTTTGGGGCGGATAGACGTAACGACGACGCCGGCAACAACCTTGTTCGTGCTTCCACGCGGCAAATACCCTGCGATGGCGAATTCAGTCCGCGAACACGCAACGTATGCCCCGTCAAACTGTCAGAATATAGCAGACAGCCTACAGTCGACTACAGCAACCCGTTCTGCTTCAGCGACTGTGGCTGTTTGTGTTCTTGTTGTCACTATGTCTCAAGATAATACATCTAAGTCGAAACATGTTCACTTTATGTAGTATGCAATAAATTCTCCACGTTTTCGGACAACATGTTGACAATTTCGGCGCCTGCAACAAAAACAGGCAAAGGCTTACTTGGTGTGTTAATTTTATGGTTAAATGGCCGTTCATTGTTTGTCTAGTCGTAGGTGGGCACAACGAGAAGAACAAGTAACAGTGCAGTCAAACACTGTCGGACAAACAGCAAATGAACTCTCCCGTTTTCTTAAATAGTCTTCACACGTATAAAAGGTTTTCCGCTAGAATAATGGCAGATTTTTCCAGTTCAATATTAAATATAAGACATTCGCTACCAATTTCCTTGTCATTCTCGCTTAAACGAGCTGTCAAAAAACGACGTTGGCGATTGAACCCAAAGCAATGGGGACGTGTAAATCAGGATTGGACATGTCGACGTAATCCGCCCAAATGATGCATGGTTGTGTAGAAACTCTACCATTGATTGGCATGAGGAATAGTTGTACAACGTGTAGACGTGTTGAATGATGTATGAGCGGTTCGAGTCAATGTGCGCTATAGAAATATGCAAGAGTGTAAACTTGAATACTTTCATGCATATGTGCAAACAAAACAAGAATACGTACATGCACACATGCTTAAATGCACACATTATTAAAAATGCACGCACACACGCACACGCACGCACGCACACACACACACACACACACACACACACACACACACACACACACACACACACACACACACACACACACACACACACACAATTATGTCGAATTAAATCGAATTGCTTGCTTCCTTACTTATTTGCTTACTTACGTATTTGCAAATACATGCATTCGACCAACAGCGTATTTGTGTGATATGATTGTGTTATTTTCATGTACGTCTCATGTCTTGTCTTCTGTTGTACGTCGTTTAATTACTTGTTCCTCGTTGCATATGGTGCATTCCAAAACCGTTTATCGTATCATCGTCTACTACTATGGACAACTGTGAACAACTATTGGCTATGTCTGTGTATTCTATATTTGCTGAATGAACTTGTTTTCGACCTAATACTTGCTCGTCTAACTTTTCGTCGAGTGACCGGTGTAAATAAGAAATGTGTCATTGCCTGTCACCTCTAGTTTGTGTTATTATTTCACGAATATTGGCGTTTCTAATACCAATTGTATCTAGAATGCTGCATATATGATTTCGCCTGCTGTTTCATTTCTGCTGGTATACAATATATAATACCTCTTATAGAGTCAGGTTTCCAATCTCCCTGCTTCAGAGTGCCAAGTGCCACGCACCTGTCTTAATTTATTTAACCTTTAACTGAACCAACACACACACACACACACACACACACACACACACACACACACACACACACACACACACACACACACACACACACACACACACACACACACACACACACACACACACACACACACACACACACACACACACACACACACACACACACACACACACACACACACACACACACACACACACACACACACACACACACACACACACATATGTGACAGTTAAACATAAATGAACAAGGGTTACAACAGAAGCACATACCGGTATTATTCTGTTCCGTAAAATATCGTTTGGTTAATTTAAACCTGTGTTATGTGCAAATAAATATATCAATAAATTGTGTCAACGTTTCCAGGTTGCACGAAGAAGTAAAAATGTAGTTAAACGTGTTTCCATGTACGTCTTTGCCGACTGCATGGGTATGCAACATATTTAGAGTATTTTCATATATATCAGAGAGGAATTGTGCACTACATTTATCATGCTAAATTCCGTAACTGACTTTAACAAATACAATCGTTAATAAGAGTGTTACACATAATGGACCAATTTGTTTATAAAAAGCAACACAATTTTCTCAGATATATAGTCACATTTTAAATTTACATTATTACCGACTATCTTATATAAATGAAATGGAGAAATTTATTGAAAACCACTACGAGATTACCAAGCAAAGCAAATATATAATCTACACTGCTACTTTACTAATGTAACTTCATGTCTAGTCTTTTATCTTTCTTAAAGGAAATAAAAACAATGCATTAGCTAAAATCCGTTTTCCATGTGTACACAAAGTTTAACATTGTATGTAACATTCGAGAACATTCAAAAATACAAAAAAATACATTTGTAGCATGACTTCGATTTTAAACCCGTCTGTGTAGCGATTCCCGCGGAAAAAAAATATTAATGAGCTAGGCGATCACGTGGTATCTTAACGTCACATATGACTCACACTCGCAGCAGGCCGACCCTTTCTATGTATTCAGAGCATGTTTACATGGATAGTTTTGGGGCCGAAACGAGCGTCAGAATGAGTTATTGTGCAATATTCCGATGTAATACAAACACTAGTCATCATAGAGGAACAAGCAGTTATCTTACGGTTCCACATGAATTCAATTTTATTCAAAACAATGAATGCGAATGAGCCTACACGTCGACTAGGTATCGCCGAGCTTGGGCTCAATTTTAGAATAACTATATCGAATGTAACCAACGGAAGATAATGTACACCAATATACATACATAGTTATCATATATCGTATCCAGCTACAGAGAGTAACGTGTATAATCTCATAATATCACAATATCTATGTATGAAGGAGGAGTTGTACAATTTATCATAACAACTGAAATCAGTCAACGAATTTCTGTCGGTCCTGCTAGCTCAGTTGGTAAACGTGTTGGTTCCTTGGCATTTAGTTTGCAATCGGGCGACGCCGGTTCAATCCCGACACCAAACCATTGACTTTTTTAACACGTTTTTTGTTTATGTTTTCGCGAAGTATACTATATTCTAAATGAGGCCTAACTTTTGTTTTGTACAGCGATATTATTAGTTCTTTTTCCTTATACGCTAAATTTCGCTTAATTAATTCAAGGATTTGATTTCACTTTTACGCTGCAATTCCGCACTGCTTTGAAACATATATCAGCACTAACGGATAACCCTAAGGCTTTTCTTTTACAGTAGTACTTACTACAGTACCCCATTGTATATTGTACATCTTCGTTCCCATGACCTTGCTTTTTATATCATCGTCCAAATCGTTGATATATATTAAGAATAATATAGGTCCCAGTACTGATCCCTGTGATACCCCACTCAAAACTGATGTCCAACTGTACTGCGCCTCTGAATGGTAGTAACTGCCAGATTTATGGCGCAGAGAAATGCAGTAAATTAGTATTATTATTTCCAGCTTGAAGCCTCCCCATCAACAACTACCCGTTGTTTTCTGTCAATCAGCCATTTTTTACCAAGTTAATTTTACCATTTCCTATGCCATGGGTCTTTAGTTTTAAGCAGTAATCTTTGATGTGGCACTTTGTGGAAAGCTTTTTGAAAATCTAAGTATATTATGATATTCAGTGGTGATCCCTCGTCTACCCATTTAGTGATATCTTCAAAAAAACATAACATATTTGTTAAGCATGACCTCGCTTTTAGAAACCCATGTTGAGATGGGTTTATCAAGTTATGTTTAACAAGAAAATCCACCATGTGATCTTTAAGTAGTCTTTCTAATAATTTGCAAATCAACGATGTTAAACTCACTGGTCTATAGTTCTCTGACTTGTTTCTCGAACCTTTTTTAAATAACGGTATAATGTTTACTTCTTTCCATTCTAAAGGAACCACTCCCTCTTCTAATGATATACTGAAAACTGTTGCAAGCGGTATGCTAATTTGTTCTACACTTTCCAATAGTAGTTTGGGCAGAATCCCATCCACTCCAGGTGATTTAATATCCTTCATAGCCCTTATTTTCTTAGCTACCATTTCCGGAGTTACAATTAACTGTCTTAAATAGTCTGATTCTGCCCCCTTGAATATAGCATATTGTATTGGCAGTGAACTAGTATATTCTTTGGTAAACACTGAACTAAGATACTCATTCAGGTCTTCTACCATTAAGAATCCCTCTGATATTATATTTCCAGCACTATCTTCTAGAGGACCGACCATATCCTGGGCTTTCTGTTTGCTTCGAACATACGCATAAAAACTCTTGCTGTCATGTTTTATATTACAAGCTAATTTTTGTTCATAGCTTCTCTTTGATTTTCTAATTTCAGCTGTAGCTTGGTTTAGTGCTTCTTTAGAAATGTTGTAGTCTTCAACATTTCCAGTACGTCCATATGATCGACTTCCACATCATTTGTTTGCACTTAATTTTCTAATGGCGTCTTTCGATTAGTGTTTCATTTTGGACCGTTTCGCTTGTTTTTTCAATTTATCGACGATGCACTCAATTTCACTCTTTAAGATATTTCAGCATTCTGTTGCTGTCTTATTCTTCAGAGTGTTATTCCAATCTATCTTTGCTAAATATTTCCTCATGTCCTTATATCTTCCTTTGTCGAAATATGTTTCACTGTACTGCTTTTTACTATTCCTTTCTGAATTTACTTTGATGGTAAAATGTATCATGTTGTGACCACTAATCCCCAGTTTTTTTTTTTTTTTTTGCTTCGAACATACGCATAAAAACTCTTGCTGTCATGTTTTATATTACTAGCTAATTGTTGTTCATAGCTTCTCTTTGAATTTCTAATTTCAGCTGTAGCTTGGTTAAGTGCTTCTTTATAATTGTTGTAGTCTTCATCATTTCCAGTACATCTATATGACTTCCACATCATTTGTTTATACTTAATTTTTGTAATGGCTTCTTTCGATAAGTGTTTCTTTTTGGACCGTTTTCCTTGTTTTTTGAAGGGTACAAATTGATCGACTATGCACTTAATTTCACTCTTTAATATATTCCAGCATTCTGTTGCCGTCTTATTTTTCAGTGTCTTATTCTAGTCTATCTTTGCTAAATATTTCCTCATGTTCTTATACCTTCCTTTGTGGAAATTTCTCCTATACTGCTTTTTGCTATTCCTTTCTGATTTTACTTTGATGGTAAAATGTATCTGGTTGTGATCGCTACTCCCCAGTGGTTCACACATCCTGACATTATCAACTAATTCATTCTGTGAGGACAAAACTATGACTAACACATTCTCACCTTTGGCTGGTTGTAGTACATGTTGAGAAAGAAAACTTGTACTAAAACTAAAAACTTGTGGTCATCACTACCCATACCCTGTAGAGATTTCCATTGTATATGCCCATGGTTAAAATCCACCATAATAACACAGTCCCGTTTGCTCATTTCCCTTATAGTGTTTTGTACTTGTTTATTCTCTTCTATGCTTATGTTTAGACTTCGATAAACTAACCCAACCGTTAACGTTGAGTTTCCTGTAACTATGTTGCACAAAACGGCTTCTTCGCAATCTGCTTATCTTTCTAATTTTATTTCATAAGCCTGGATAAATTCTTTAATATATAACATAACTCCACCTCCCCTTCTCCCTATTCTATCTTTCCTAAACATTACATACCCTGTCAGTCCCAATTCGGCATATGATATATCGGTGGTGGCTCATGATTCGGTTATGCCTATTATGTGAGGGTCAATACCTTCTACCATAAAGTTTAGTTGATTTCTTTTGTTTACTATACTCCTTGCATTTAAACAAACACATTTATATCCAGCTTCAGAACAGTTTTCCAGACTGTTCTTGTTATTTGTGCTGTCTTTATCTGTGCCTCCAGTTTCAGGTTTCTCTGTGAGTCCCCCCTGCGAATCTAGTTTAAATACATGCAGCCTGTCCCACTGTCAACAAATCGCAGCAGGTTTTCTGAGAATACTGCTGCCCCCTTTCCAGTTAGATGGAGGCCATCTCTCATGTACATATCTTCCCTCCCAACAAAGTGCCCCCATAAATATATGAATCCCACCCCCTCTTCTTCACATATCTGCTCAACAAAAAACGCATCACTATAATAATTTTCATTAAATGAATTAATTTTGCACTGAAGATTTGTGTGCATCCATTAACAATATGTGATGTTACCTCGATCTATCAAGTTGCGAGACACCGTGCGAGAGTTATAAAACAAACAAGGTATGACACGTTGTTTTTTAAGTTAGTTCCCGCTGCAAAGATACCACTTGGCAGCATTTAGCAGATTTCGTTTCGTCGAGGGGGAACTTGTAGCGCCTGTAACAGAAAGTGCACATAAACCTTTTACAGCGAAGTCCTTGGAGAAACTAATGTGTTGGTAAATTATTTCAAGGTTGAACAAAATAAAATCAATGGAAATAGGTGTGACAAATTCATATTAGCCCAGTTCAGAATCAAACGACGTAGCTAAACGCTGCCAGACAGTACTCTGCGGATAAAGCTTGTAATCACTTGCATAAACCGTCCCATGCTCGAACGAAGGCCTCACGTTTATCGATTTGTTCGCTATGTGGCAGCACTGTACCCCACATACAAGAGCTGCGTGTTTACTAGAAACGTTGTTTCTGCTTGGCGAACATATGGAGCGGATTATCGGGTCATACAGCAAAAGACGCGAACATAGTGAGACATTAATCAATATAAGCTAGCAGCAACAGCTGCCCCTCGATTCGCTGCAACGAAATGACCGCGCCTCCATCAATAAAGATAGACCTATTCCCGGCGTGCAAGCACATCCGATCACCGGTCCAGTAGTTCCAGCCACAGTCAGACTTAGGACACGCATGCAAATCACGAAATACTAGCCATTTGTGGGCGAATGTGTTATGTCGTGTCCAGCGTAAAGATATTTCTTTGAAACCTCGATGACTAATATAATCGCCTTCAAAAGCCTTCGGATCTGGCCGTATCCTCGAGAGGATGCAAGTACTACGCGTCGCTCGGAAGTAATTACGACAACAAAATACGTTTGTAATGGCATCGACTTTGCCGACAAAGATGTATCGAGAGCACGGAAGGCGGCTACGGCAAGGGACATGATTAGCGTGTGGGAGAATTAACATCCGAGACGTCCTACTACGCCTACCAGTCAGTGAGTGTTGTCGTCCATTACACCAATTCATCTAAATGGTATTCATATCAACAGGCCGAAGTAATCTAACGAATACCTGACAGCAAACATCCCCGGTGGTGTAACAAAGAAAACCATAGTCAAATTAATCCTATACTGTATATAACATATAGTTCACAATGTGACCAAATCGACGTTAGCCAGAGTAGAATATGCACACTTTACACCAACCGTGCCTGTTCAGTAGTTCAAGTGTAGCTGATCCAGCGGTGACTCTCCAATTTTTGTCGCGAATGCGCAAAAGCCCATGTTGCTGTACCGTTGTCTTCCGGATACACACGTCGGTATGTTCGGAGCGGTAGTACGTTTCCGTGTGAGACAGTATCTACCGTGATCTTAAAGGGACGTTATCAAATCGTCGCGTTGCGTTGCGAAATTCAGAATTATACATTAAAGGTAAGTTATTATATAGCGCCGTATCCAGTTCTTACGACTGCTCAAAGCGCTTTAAATGTTATTCCCTGGCAGACTTGTTCGATCAAACACCATCTCGACTTCTCTGGGAAGCACTCAGCCTCACTGCCATCAATGCGGGAAGACTGGTCATACAGCCTTGGTCTTTCTCGGCCATCTTACACTATCATTTCCATTCGCGACCGACGGTGCATACGGCTCTGGTACGCAGTAACTTGCACACTCTCCACTATATATACTATATAGGTAACACACGTTGCACGTAAACACTCTCGTTGTGTTTATAATTTGTAACATATTTATATATATATATATTTTATAATAACGACCAATTATGATATTCAGTTATACATTTTACACAACGAATTCAAAAGCGAAGTCTACTGTGTGACCAGAGGGGTTGGCGTGGTATCTTAGAGCTAACTAGGCGGCACGTATGCGATGGACCGCGCATCCGAGGAACCACAACTGACATCCCCCCACCCATTGTCGACCCATGACAATGAATACGTTTCAAATTAAACACCACCTGTTATTCACGTATCCGCACTGCCATAGCCTGCGTTTCTCACTTACAACACTTCTGCCTTAGTTACGTCGAACACGAATAGGATCGCGTTTCCGCCGCTGTTCGACGTAACAAGGCAGACGCCGTTGTAAGTGAAACGCGGGCTATGTCAGTTAGACCTGCAGTTACCATTCGTGACACCGAGTAATCATCGCAATCGCGACATTGCGACTTTCCTTGGTGCACGAATGGTAACTGCCCACAGAATCCACACAAACCCACACTACTCTCCGGACCTCACCGTGCAACACGTCACGAGCTTAAATATATAAAGAGGAACAGACCGCAATGTCCAGATTGTGGTGTCGCAGCTTTGTGAAACATGACTAAATAAAGCTATAGTTTAACTACAACAAAGTTCATGTCAATAAATAATGTGTAATATTGTTGGTGTTTTAATAGAAAACATAATTCCATATGCCGAATGAGATCCAAACTCGACACGATTGCGTGATTTGTATGTAAATATGCAAACAAACTTGCGTGACCAGACAAACGTGTAAGTAGTTCGCTCACACCCGGAAGGGTAACTATCGTTTGTGGATCGACCCGGTTACTATTTAGCTCTCCAATGGATATCAGTGTGAACGTGGGTTAGTGTTAACGTACACAAGTTACACGCAAAGCTATGTTTTTTATAAAGCCCTATCTTCAACATGGACAGGTGCTCGACCGTCGAGTGCTGAATATCAGTTACTGCGCTGCGGTTAATTATGCTTACTGGTGATCAAAGTAGGTCGAAGTAAACAAATAATAGTCCGCTAGGTGGCGATACCGTATACATGTGCGAAGTGCCGGTAATGGCTATTTGCTACCCCTTCACTTATAAATGCATGCAGGGGTCAGGACATTGTTGGACTTCCTGCTTGGTTACAGACGAAAAAAAGTGCAGTATATTTTTTAGAAATTATTTTTTACAATATTCACCTGCTCTGAGAAGTTTAATACATTTTCTAGGTCACGTTTTCTTATAATCAGACAAAACGTTAACATGGTCGCCAATGAGAAAACTAACAGTGTGCTGACCCCAATTAAAGTCCCTAGCTACGGAAACACGCTACACAGTGAGGCATCATGGACGACAGATTTTATGAAAAATATTCAGATAAAATTAATGAAAATGTGTGTATTTCAACAAACAATCAGTGTAAATTGTGGACAGGCTGCACAAAAGTAAAATACGGAGCAGTTAACTACAAGTTTAAATGTGGCAATAGACGTACCATCACTGCACACCGGTTAAGCTATATGCTGTACCACAGGAGAACATTTATAAGAGCGAATCTATATGATTCACATCTCTGCCACAATAGTCTCTGTGTGACAGCCACACATGTCAGCCTGGAACAACACCGTGTCAACAATGAAATAATTTCTTGCGTGAAATCAGGCGAAAGTCGTGGTCATGGCATTTACCCTGCATGCATATTAGATTTAAAATTAAATCCATTAACAAATGGTGAGCACTTACATTTTTTCGGGAGTTCGTATACGATGAACTTTTCCGAAGTGTGATCGTTACGACTGGTCACTGATATATGTCAACATCAGTCAGCCCCTGCTGTCACTGATGTAGCATTGCATCGTGTCGATTGATCATGGTACTCAAGATGTTCGTGGTGCTCGTAGTCTGATTGTGTTCGCATGAATGTCGGCAGGCAGATGGTGTCGTGTGTGTCGGATGGTCTAGGTCTTCGCATTGTGTTTGCATGGATGATGGTCAGTTTGCAGCCCAAGTAGACGCTGCAGAAATACAGAATGTCGTATTGTTATAATGTTGTGTATGCACATTGTGCTCGTGTGTGTGTGTGTGTGTGTGTGTGTGTGTGTGTGTGTGTGTGTGTGTGTGTGTATGTGTGTGTGTGTGTGTGTGTGTGTGTGTGTGTGTGTGTGTGTGTGTGTGTGTGTGTGTGTGTGTGTGTGTGTGTGTGTGTGTGTGTGTGTGTGTGTGTGTGTGTCTGTGTGTCTGTCTACTCTCTGCTTGCGTAAGAGTGATCAGCCGATTTTCGTGACCTTAACGAATTGGGTGATCAGTAAGATTTTCGGGTGGCTGTCGGCGCCTCCGTCTCACTCGTGTAACTGCCGTTGCTGTCACTGCTACTGTTGTTACTGTATGACTTGCTGGTTTGGGATCAAGCTGACTCTTTCTGTATATGTCGTCTCGGCATCTCTGTCGTTTCGCCTTAATGTAGTCTCTAATCCTCTTTGACTTGGTGGCTCGTCTGTGTAGGCGCACCGATGGCCGTCTGGCATATTTTCGTTGGTAAGCTACATCTTGCTGGATCCGTTTAACAGCGCCCTTCGTAATGGGACACTGTACATTTTCCAATTTTAGTAGAATTGAATCTCCAGCACCGTAGTTTAGGCGATCGATGACTGAACACACACGTCCCAGTACATTTCGACTGAATTTATTGTTCTTAGGTACCGACGCGGAATAAGCTCTGTTTGCAGATTCGTTTGGATTTGTTGTTAGTCTGCGTCGTGTCATTTGAAGTGCGGCATTGCCAAGACGCATTTCAATCAGTCCTTGAAGTGTTGCTCGATCACTGTCTGTCATCTTTACTCGCGTGAGGCCGCAGGCCTTCAAATGCTGTGAGGTATTCCACCAATTCTTGCGACCACCACGGCAGACAATTGCATGTCTGCGACAGTTTCTGCACGAGCCAGAATAGCAGTCGAGTGTGGCTTGAATGATGTCCGGCATACGTCTAGTTATAACTGTTGTGTCACTGTCGTGAAGTATGTGGACACTTGTGTAGATCTTCTTGCATCTTGTTTTCACATCTTCCGCAAACATTCTTCTGTTTTCTGCTCGCCTTGCAGCAGTTTCTCCTGGAAACATCCTGAGGGAGAACGATGCTTTCATGATATGACGAAATTGCGTTTGAGACAGATGCGTCGTATCGGATTGTATCTGTGTCTTCATACCTACTGGCATTGCATATTGTATACCTCGCGATGCTAATGCATCACCGTCTGCAGCAACATACTTGATTGTGACGTCATCTTGTGCTAAACTGTCGCCAATCTTTTTCCCAATTCTGTACTCGGACAGCGGATCTGTTGCTTGCACATTGGCCGTGCAACCAGCATGGCCAGGACAGGTGACATTGACACCCTTGTTCCGAAGTGAAGATCCTAGTTTACACAGCTTGTTGTCCATCCAGAAAGCTATGATTTCCCTTTCACCGGTTTGCCAACTGATTGCAGTTCCCAAAGCCTGTGACGCATTCTGCCCACCACAGCTGTAAGTGTTTTTGAGATTTGTGGAGTTGTACCGAACATCGACGCTTATGTTAATCGGAGCATCTTCTGGCAGACCTCGCAGAGTGTTAGTCTCTTTTTTTCTGTCTTCTCCTATGTAAGTCGTCCATGGTTGTTTGTGCGGTGACAGTTGCGACCTTGTTTGCAGTTCTCTGTAATCCCGTGCGAATAGGTGGTGGCGTGTCCATTGCAGCTACAATGTGACGGATCTTTGTGGTCCCTATTGTCGAATCCTAGAGACCGACGTGAAGTGCGACGTCAGTTGTAGCTACTCGCTGACCACAACGTCCAGTGCCGACTTCAGTGTACAGTTTGTACATGCGCGAATGATAGTCACAATTTGTACATCGGAGTGATTGCTTCCAACAGAGACCAAACTGTTGTTCATGTTATATTTGAAATTGTGGAGAAGTGCACGTCGTCTTGCAGGCGTGCTCAGTGTAACATTCATTCCACATCTGAGCACTCTTTTCCATATTTAGCAGACGCATCTCGGAACCTCCTTGATTTTCGTCTGGCTGGAGGTAGCTGTCTGTTAAATCTGGGCATCGGTATGGCCGCGGTCGTAGAAGTTTGCTATTGCCTGGCCTGCCGTCAGCATCGGGTACCGTTAACAGTCCACCAGAGTTTCTTGTACAACTCTTGAAAAGTCAGCCATGCCGAGTCGTGACATCCATACATGACTGTGTGGTGTTCCTGTTGATTCACCATGCATTGATTCAAAATATGGGTGGCCTTGTTGGAAACCGCGCCGATTTCTCCTCATTCCTCCAACAGGTGGTGTCTTCCTATCACTATGTTTGCTAAGTTTACCAGTCTCATAATTTGCAGTCTCCTTCATTGTAATAATGCAGAATAATCCCGGCAAAATCACAGTTTAACAAGATTTAACAAGATTGCCACCCAGAGAATTAACTCTAGGTGGCAGGTGGACAAGGAAGCCCTTTGGCTTATCGAGAGTCCGACCCTTTTATCTATGTGTATCCCGCCCGTCTGAGGTATGTGTCGATTTTATTTTTAAACATATCCACGCTACTAGCACCCACACAATCAGCAGATAATCTGTTCCATTCATGTACAGTCCTTTGTGAAAATGAAAACTTTCTTATATCTAATCTACTCTGCTCCTTTGCTAATGTAACTTCATGTCCTCTAGTCCTTCTATCTTTCTTAACTGAGAAAAAATATTTCTATCAATATTTTCATAACCATTCAATATTTTAAACATTTCTATCTGATCTCCTCTCAATCTCCTGGTCTCTAGTGTTGTTAAACCGCATTTTTAGGCGTATTTCGTAACTAAGATCCCTCAGTTTTTGTATCATTTTAGTTGCTCTACTCTGCATTCCTTCTAGCATATCTATGTCCTTCCTGCGACATGGCCTCCACGCTTGAATACAATATTCTAAATGAGGCCTAACTAGTGTTTTGTACAGCGGTATTAATAGCTCTTTTTCCTTATACGCTATGTTTCGCCTAATTAATCCAAGGATTTGATTTCCCTTTGAAGCTGCAATTCCGCACTGCTCTGAAACCTTCATATCAGCACTAATGGTTAACCCTAAGTCATTTTCTTTTACAGTAGTACTTAGTACAGTACCCCCCATTGTATGTTCTACCTCTTCGTTCCTATGTCCTGTGTGGAAGCATTTACATTTCCAAAAATTGAACAGCATTTGCCACTTTTTAGACCATTTGATCAACCTGTTAAGATCATCTTGTAAATGCTGTCTGTCTCCATCACGTTTAATCCTTCTAAACACTGTATCATCCGCAAATTTCAACACCTTGCTTGTTATTTCATCATCCAAATCGTTGATATATATTAAGAATAATATAGGTCCTAATACTGATCCCTGTGGTACCCCACTCAATACCGATTTCCAGTTTGAAGCCTCCCCATCAACTACACGTTGTCTTCTGTCAATCAGCCATTGTTCTATCCAGTTTATTATACCATTTCCTATGCCATGGGCCTTTAGTTTAAGCAGTAATCTTTGATGTGGTACTTTGTCGAAAGCTTTTTGAAAATCTAAGTAGACGATATCTACTAGTGATCCCTCATCTACCCACTTAGTGATGTCTTCCAAAAAACATAACATATTTGTTAAGCATGACCTCGCTTAAAAAAAACATGTTGAGATGGGTTTATCAAGTTTTGTTTAACAAGAAAATCCACCATGTGATCTTTAATTAGTCTTTCTAATAATTTGCAAATCACTGATGTTAAACTCACTGGTCTATAGTTCTCTGACTCACTGGTATATAGTCTCCAGGTGATTTATTATCCTTCATAGCCTTTATTTTCTTAGCTACCATTTCCGGGGTTACAATTAATTGTCCTAAATAGTCTGAATCTGCCCCCTTGAACTTAGCCTCTGGTACTGGCAGTGAACTAATATCTTCTCCGGTAAACACTGAACTAAAGTACTCATTCAGGTCTTCTGCCATTAAGAATCACTCTGATATTGTATTTCCAGCACTATCTTCTAGAGGACCGACCATATCTTGAACTTTCTGTTTGCTTCGAACATACGCATAAAAACTCTTGCTGTCATGTTTTATACTACTAGCTAGTTGTTGTTCATAGCTTCTCTTTGAATTTCTAATTTCAGCTGTAGCTTGATTAAGTGCTTCTTTATAAATGTTGTAGTCTTTGTCATTTCCAGTACATATATATGACTTCCACATCATTTGTTTATACTTAATTTTTCTAATGGCTTCTTTCGATAAGTGTTTCTTTTTGGACCGTTTCCCTTGTTTTTTGAAGGGTACAAATTTATCGACTATGCACTTAATTTCACTCTTTAATATATTCCAGCATTCTGTTGCTGTCTTATTTTTCAATGTGTTATTCCAGTCTATCTTTGCAAAATATTTCCTCATGTCCTTATACCTTCCTTTGTGGAAATTTCTCCTATACTGCTTTTTATTATTCCTTTCTGATTTTACTTTGATGGTAAAATGTATCTGGTTGTGATCGCTACTCCCCAGTGGCTCACATTGTCAACTAATTCATTCTGTGAGGACAAAACTATGTCTAACACATTCTCACCCCTGGTTGGTTCTAGCACATGTTGCAAAACGAAAGTATCTTGAACTAAAACTTGTGGTCCTCACTCACCATACTCTGTAGAGATTTCCATTGTATATGCCCTTGGTCAAAATCCCCCATAATAATACAGTCCCGTTTGCTTACTTCCCTTATAGCGTTTTGTATTTTTTCATTTTCTTCTATGCTTATATTTGGACTTCGATAAACTAACCCAACTGTTAACGTTGAGTTTCCTGTAACTATGTTACACCAAACAGCTTCTTCGCAATCTACTTCTCTTTCTAATTTTATTTCATAAGCCTGGATAGATTCTTTAATATATAAAATAACTCCACCCCCCTTTCTTCCTATTCTATCTTTTCTAAACATTACATATCCTGTCAGTCCCAATTCAGCATCTGATATATCGGTGGTGGTCCAGGATTCGGTTATACCTATTATATGACGGTCAATATCTTCTACCATAATGTTTAGTTCATTTATTTTGTTTACTATACTCCTTGCATTTAAACAAACACATTTATATCCAGCTTCAGAAGAGTTTTCCAGACTGTTAGTTGCTAATTTATTTGTGCTGTCTTTATCTATGCCTCCATTTTCAGGCTTTTCTCTGAGTCCCCCCTGCGAATCTAGTTTAAATAGATGCAACCTGTCCCACTGTCGACAGATCGCAGCAGGTTCTCTGAGAAAACTGCTGCCCCCTTTCCACTAAGATGGAGGCCATTTCGTATGTACATATCTTCCCTCTCAACAAAGTATCCCCATAAATCTGTGAATCCCACCCCCTCTTCTTCACACATCTGCTCAACTAGTGCGTTGATCGCCATCCTCTTGCAGTTTCTATACGTTGGCCCCCTTCCTCCCATTACTGGCAAAATTTCTGCCAGGATAACCTGTCTAACTCTTGTCTTCTTTAGCTTCCTCACTAACTGTCTATACTTATGTACTATCGCAGTTATTTCCTCCCTGCCTGCATTATTTATTCCTACATGTACCAGTATAGACCCCCCTTGCCATGTCCCAATACCTTCTCTACCCTGTCAGTCACATGTTCAATCCTAGCCCCCGGTAGACAAACAACGACGCCCTTCCCCTCGCTCAGTGTCTTGTCCGTCTTTCTCATAATAGAGTCGTCCCTGAACACCCTCTCTTTCTTCATTGCCCCCTCAATCACTGCCTTAGAATAGCTCCTTCTTCGGTTTGCATCTGTCTGGTTGTTGTCTTTCCCCCCTGTCGTCTTCTCTCCTGTCACATTCTCTTCCGATCCATTCTTTCCTGTCGCTTTTTCTCTTGTCACCTTTCCTCCTGTCAGCGTCCCTTTTATTTACTTCTCTTCTATCACATTTGCTCTCACTTCCTTTCGTCCCATGTACTTTTCTTCTCTCCTCTCTCGTCCCATCTTCCCTCCCTCCTTCTCTACGGTCACTTTCTTCCCTGTCACCTTCACGCTTGTCACGTTTTCTGTTGTCGATTTTCCAATTTCTTCCCCTCCAATCACCTTCCCTCCTCTCAATCTCCTTTCCTCAGTTTTCTTGCCACTGCTATTCTCCTTCAGTCTTGCAGTATTCTCACCTCTCTCACTGTCGTCTCTCTCCATTCGACCTGCCTCCTTGCTAATTCCCATCTCCATTCCCTTCACAATATCTGTCAACCTAACTATCTCCTTCTGCAGACACTCCACCTTCCAACGCCCAATGCACTGAAAGGTCAATCCTTCCTCCATGGTTTCTGCCCATGACTTCCCATAGCCGGACAATGCAAAATCTACCCAGCTGTGGCAATGATCGCACACCAAGTGTCGCTTTGCCTTGACTTGCCGCTTGCAAGGCGCCATATCCCGATCAGAATTTATTTAATAACTTAACTATCTTATTCTTTATAAAGACTGTTTCCTGTGTACTACAGCACACTTTAGGTTACAAATTTCAATTACACAGCCGACTATTTATCCTGTCACGAACGCTAACATTACCGGTAGTGACCTAATTTAAATACAATCAATTACGTTACGTTAGGCTGCTTTATTTATTTAGGTTACGCCGCCCAACTATCGCCCTTGCTTAATTTTAACAATGTACCTAATTAAAATATCTAGCAAGTACTGGCTTACACATATATTATCTTACGTAAGTAGTTTGATGGTTGTTACTTTATCTCCTATATATTCTACCACATAATCAGTTTTTTAAATCTTGTTTACAAATTATTGAAGGCTAAGTGAGTTACCCTATTTTCACTCACTATACTAAGGTGTTCTAAAATACTTTAACTAACTAACTTTAAGCACAACTGCTACTCAATATATGTTTATTGCAACTTTATGAATGATATTAAGGCAAGAATAATACTTATCAATCAGTAATTCCACTTGTTTATCAACTTTTCTGCACCACCAATTTCTACGATCTATCTCCGCCAAATATAGCCTCGAAAGTTGAAAGGGACAAACCGTTATTTGAAATCACAGACTTCTAATGAGTCTGAAAGTCCAAATTACAGTGACAGAACTTGGGTGTGATAAGGGGGGTGGGGAGAGAATCACATTAGTGAAGCCTCCATTTGGAAATCTATATCATAAATGGACCAATGACATTGCAGAAGGGTGATTAAACAATCTTTTTTGTTTACTTCAGCTAATTAAACAGACGTGAAGAGGTTGGGAGCGACCCTAATGACATCTTGGCAGAGTGACTACTGGGATTCAGCTCCTAGGTCCATGCTGCCAGGAAATACAGTCACCTGACTTGATCAGTACTCAATCAGGCAAGTTCCACAGTATATTGAATGTCTACTAATTGGGTTGTATAATACTGTGCAATTGAACTCATTAAGACGTCTGGCCTTTGAAGAATCCACACTTTAAGGTCATATATCATGTATATTTACAATTGTCTAATAGGGAAAAAGTAAAAAAATTCATATAAATATAAATGCAACATAACAACTGCCTGTATGTGATATGTTTACAGAACACATACTGGACTTTCTGGAAAATAGGGTTAGTTGTTCATATATGCCGGATGAGAAATTGTGAACAGTGTAGATTTATGCCAGATTAGAATATGTCCAATAGTAAAATGCTTACTCATAGTGTGCCCTGTCAAGTAGGGTGGCGCTTTTGAAATGTGTATAAAAAACATGTGGATGAATTACTAAATAAATATTGCACAGTGTTTGAGATAGGGGTGCCTCTAAAATATATTAATTTCAATTTCTTTCTCCAAAATTGCCATACCTGTTTGGGGTCAGGACACTGTTGGACTCCCTGCTTGGTTAAAGACGAAAAAAAGTGCAGTATATTTTGTATAAATTATTTTTTTACAATATTCACCTGCTCTGACATAAGTGCATTTGAGTAGTCAGATTTCTAGATGTGATTGTTGAAGCTGTTGACAGTAAAATGGTGTCTTTTTAGCTGATTTTACTAAGCGGAATGGTATTTGGCAGCATTTTGGCTAGTTTAGCCGGATTACTGCCTGCATCCATTTGTAAATATTGACGGGTGCCATACATGCAGGCATTTTGCAAGAGCTAGACATATTATATTTTGATTAAACTCGACCAGCATGTCAATGAGATGATGATAACGGCAGGTGAGAAGTTTAATACATTTTCTAGGTCACGTTTTCTTATAATCAGACAAAACGTTAACATGATCGCCAATGAGAAAACTAACAGTGTGCTGACCCCTGCAAACACCTGGTGTCAATCTTCTAAAAAGTACCTCCAACCTAACCCTAGCCCTAACAAACTTCAACCTAACCCTGAATGTAAATCTAAACCTAGCCTTTTTGCATATCAGACCAACCACAAAAGGGTATTTGTACGTGGGGGTTAGCATGAAATTCCTTTCCAAATTGCCACACGCACTAGTACCACAGCCCGTCTTGCGGTAGTGGGTCTGCATGTGATGTATCTCCCGTGTAGATTCCAGTCGTTTCAAGAAGGTGCGTGGACCGTTGACCGTGCGTGGTTCGTTCATTCGGCCACCCGGAAGTCGAATGTTCCACGCGAGGAACAAGAGAGCTTGGACGTCTTTCCTCCCAGCCTTCCTCAGCTCCATATAACTCAAACTTTGTGTACCTAGCACCGTGGACGTGGATTTATCTAACGCACTATACACTAAATAGAACATCGTCATCGGCTCTAGGTGGTCCACACGAAGAAAAGATAATTTTGTGTGAGGATAGATGTATCAGGCAGGGAAAGGGGAGGGAGAACACGAGAGGAGAGGGAGAGACAATGAGGTAGAGAAGGTGTGGAAAGCGAGGGATCTTACAGATCTTGCATGTCCTACAATGACTATGCTGTCTCGTGCATGCGTTTAACCATAATTACATTTTGACCGTATTTCTCTGTGTAATACTGTCAATATCGATCTGTGATTTCTAGAAGTCCCAAAGAGGCCCCAGTTGCAATATTTCATAGCTTGCACTGCGGTAACCCTAGTGTGTCGTAATATGCTGATAGGAATAATAGTCAAATGGAAATACACAAGTTATCTGGTTTGTTTGATTTTAGACAAACCTACCTTAAAGTATTACATTTCTGGGAACGGTACATACGCTGTCAAATGGCCGCGAACTAAATCATCATGATGAACCCCCTAAAGTCTTGTCTAAGGGGTAATCGAACCTGTGCACACATATGTTTGTAGTAATGCCTAGTAAATATTAATGAGGCCGCCCTCGTTTACCTTTGACGGGCCTTTGACTAACTCTCCATTAAATCCGGCGTGTGTAGTGCCGAGGGCGGCAGTGAGTGTGGTCCGCACTTAGATTGCCGCCTCGGTCTGAACATAGGCAGGCGCGCTGGCGGCCATTTGGACACGCTTCAGTGGCGCTCTATTGAATCGCCGAAGACCCCTTGAGTTAACGGAACCGTGAGAACCGACTGCTCAGCGCACCCGTGACGGGTTTATTTATAACAAGCCTAGTGCGGGTGACGACTCATACGGGTAGTGAAGTTTCGACGGTCGTCGCGCAGTCTCGTACCGTCTTTGTGGGGTTGTTGACGAGTCTCTTGGCCGTGAGAGGACCAGTTTTCGGTGGTTGTACTTGGCGATATAGAAAGTAGCCTATCGGTATCGGCGCCAGTACGGCGTCGTACGCCAGTGGAATATCACACGGATAAGGACACACGGTGCTTACAGGTAAGAAAACAACTTTGTTTCGACATGGCTGGCTGTGTACGTCCGGGTTGTTTGAACTGTTGACAAGTGCCAACGCTTTCTCCTGTCCACAAGGATATGTCATTAACGGTAAATGAAGAGTGACCGTTTGAGTTCCCTGACCACGAATCACTAAATGGTTTAAGTTACCTGGGTATTGTGCAAATACCTAGCGAGACTTCGTTGTGTGCAATTTATTTCGGTGACACACGAACCTGATAAAATAGCACGGCGGTTGTTGTCAGCGTACTCAGTCACATACATTCACATAACAATTATCCACTTCTGGCTGTAGTGAAGAAAATAAACGTATAACATATTTCATCCTTGTAGTCATCGCTTGTTAACAACGTCGATGCCCATGGAGCACAAATAGTTACTGTTACTTTCTGATTCCATTTAAGACCCAATTTCCAACAGTTGGTTGTTCTCTGATCCTGTTCCACAACGGCACTAATCTATTTACGAATGATACATAAACTAATAGCCCACTCAAGTCCTACTGCAGATGGACGACTCACATTACCCATAATTGGGACACACGTTTGGATGTAATAATTACTACTAATATGACATATATCGTGATCGGACAAGATGTTGCGTTCCTATCAAATGATTTAGTGTCATTATTCACCCGATACACTCAACAATGGATATCACCAAGACACGACTATGGGAGAACACAATAGAAACTACGTACAATCTAAATCAGAACTAAATAACAGTTGTTCCATATAGTTCAATGCAAAGGAATGATTTATCAGCAACATTTGGTGCTGATGGGAGTGATGGGTGTACAGCGAAACCCACAGTAACACATCTGCCTATGGAGCAGGTGGCATAGTTAGCCATTACCACAGCTCCGATTAGTTGCACACAGAAGCTACATAAGAATTATATGAATGATAGGTGGAAATAGGCGGGCGGGATATGAAGATACAAAGACAGTATAAACACAATAAGCAACGTACATTTCACTTACGATGAAGATAGCGATAATTACCTACCTTTCCCGGATACACGAATAGTACAAACGCTAGGTGGGACGGTGAACACCTCACATCTACCATCCACTTCATCGAAAACTGGGTATCATCAAACCTTTGCTGGATAGTTGCAACAACATCGTATCAGAGCCAGGGCCCAGAGGACAGAGCGAAAGAGGTGTAGCACATCACCAATGCACTAGAACAATTTGTGTATCTAAATCGGTTTACATATAAAAGATGAAAGAACAACGAAGTCAGAAAGGAAAAATGACGGGAGATAAGGCAAACAACATAGAAAACCCAAAGGCACAAAGACACAATCTCCTTGTGCGTCAAATTCACAGGACAACAATTGTAGAAAGTTTTAGTTTCACTAAACGGTGTACTCGTGAGGAAGTTCTATCATTTAACAAAATCCTTCATTAATTATATTATCAAAATGCGAAAAGCCACGGCCGTATCCCAATTTTTGTGACACACACCAGCGAAAGTGTCCCGGTTGCGCGTCCTGATGTTGATAGTTTTCAGTATACGTATTCAAAATTCATTCCGCCCATTGATCTGTCGTTGGTAAGGGGCAAAATCTATTTTGAAGAATAAAATCGGCTTTAGTTGAAGCATATTGCTTACAGTGTTTTAACAGAGCAGCAAATGTGGGATATGACAACCATTGTGTTTTTCTCAAAGATTTGTAGAGAGAAGTGTCTCACCACTGTATAGATGCAACTGTGAGAATATATGTAAAATACGACTGACGTATTTCTCACAACGGCTGGCCACAGACAGAGATGTACAATGTTGGATTCTTAATAAGGAATATCGAGGACAATGGAATGGCGGAAGGGTGGATCTCTGTGGTTTGATCGTTAGATAGATGGGTGTGCATCGACGGGTTGGGAGGAAATGCGGATGGACAACTTGTGGGATTGAGAGGATATGCTATATGTACATGAATGAATGGGCCCTTTGTTAATCCCTGTACATTAATCGTATCACTTGCTGTAGCCGTAGATTAGTGCTAAACTTAGCCGAGATCATCTGCGCGGATGGGCACGAACAGCGCCAGACGTTGTTGTTCGTTGGGAAACTTGCAAACTAGCACCGATTTGAGATACATATCTACATTGATGTCAGAGAAAGAGGAAGGTCCTTGTCCCACCATAATGCAGACGTTGTAACGCAACAACGCATCTGTAATGCTGTTTTCACATTGGCTATCAACACTTTTTTTTTAGATTACACACGCACGACATCAATGATCGTTCATACTGTGGGTAACACGTACAGTTAACGGTTGACATAAGCGTTCTATTAAAAATTCATTTTCGCAAAACGTGTTTTTGAACAGTTAAGCGTCCTAAATGTAGGCACAACATTACGTGTTGATAATACATCCATTATAGTATAAAAACCCAGATGAAGCAGTCGTGTTGACTGCTAAACGTTTGTTTCCTTGTTCAAAATTATGTTAACAAAAGAAGGCTTATTGTATTGAAAGAGTAGACTTTGTAGCAAACAGACGTAGGCTACTGCATGTATAGACTGATAAACATCTGTGTCCTTGTTAATAATTATGTTAACAAAAGAAGACTTGTTTTTTACTAAGTTGAATCTCTTCAAGTTAGGTTTTGGGACAATCTTGCTCGAAGGCTGACCATTGAACAAGAAAACCTTCTGAAACACTCTCTTAGGTTATCAAATAGGCAAGCTGTTCTCTTATATATATGTTCAGTCAATGGTGTAAACCAGCTATAACAAAGGCTTACACTTATATAATATTCTCATGTAATCAAACCATAATTTAATTTACAGTGAAAATTATATGTTATGTGTAGTCACACTTTTTTCAATGTAGACCTACAGCTATTGAACCAACATAGACCAAATATAAATAAGTTTTATATAATTATTTGTAACCGACTGTCCGACCAGACGTATTTCCTTTATAGTACGGTGCAATCTAGGTGTATACAATCGAACCATACCGACATTTTTTGACATAATATTTCCGTGGACACAATCCTATGTATGATTAGATAAAATATGTATTCATAATACTGTGCAACTCAACCTCATTATTAAAGACACATATGCTGTCCTACTGATTAAATTATACTTCCACACGATGCCTATAAATCGTGCAATGGATTTCTGTCAGGAATGTCCGCTGTGTGGTTGTTTGAATATACAAAATCCAGTTTATTAGTTGATGGAATCATTATTTAAGATGTATGTCGACGAGATAGTGTTCACGATAACCATTTATTGACATACATTGTCCTTATTGACCGTTTTGAATATTTGTTTCATCATGTGAATAGGTAAATTCTGAAAATATGACTAAATTTCGGTGTAGTGAAATGTCTGTTCAACGCGAAAAACACTTTCCGCGGGCGTACTTGAGGTGTGTCAGCGTGTAAGAACGCGTGGAAGATAAGACTTCTCACAGCGCCCGGATAATACCAAGTAGATCGTATCTGTAGATATCGCTGCAGTTTAGCGCGTGGGATTGATTCTGACTGATACACCCGGTATGCAGCGAGTACGTCTGATCTACGCAATGATACAGTGACTTGGGTCCGGCTGTATTTACGGATCTAGTCTTGGGTTAACGGCGAAATGGTGTTATGACTAAGAATAACGTTACTTTAAAAGCTTTGCCGCGTAACACGAGTCTGCCGTTTGTTTACCATTAGGATTATGCGGTGACGTCTGCAGTTATGTAACACGTGGAGGTTCAATTCGTTAATTATCGGCATGTACATATTATGCGATCACCATTATAGAGTATAGGAAGATTTGAAACTATTAGGTTTGATAAAAGTCACCTTCTTACAAACTTAAACAGGGTGTTTTTGTGTTATCGAGACAACAGGCTTTGTGAATCCACAAGAGGCTCTCAATTTCTATATGTATGAATATTACTTTCCCTACACCACGTAAAAGTACCTGAAAGAAATGAGGTGTGAACATAACTGCCGACGTCTTCAAAACAACAGCATGTTGATGCGTATACTCCGGTCCCGGTCCGGCACTCTGACCCCGCGATAACGCGTCCCATATTTGTCAAAGAGAAATCCCATCATTCTCACATAATGAACAGAGAGCCACTGGAAAATAAGGAAACAAGAACCGTTAGATTTACCTAGTTATTTGGTTGGCGTGTTTGCTCGTTGGGAGCATAGACCATGCGGACCTCCACTGTTGCCAGTTTGTATAGCCATTATTTCCAGTTCCTTCCAGATGTATCCCATATTCTTTCTCGTAGGTTTTATGTCTCCCTGCCTTGTTTTTTAGCCTTCCCTTTCCACTCCATTTGGGGGACCAGTATAAGGAATTGTCTGGTGTTATACGTGTTTTGGAGAGTCTGTCGAATATTGCCAACATCGATCTATAGCAAATGACCAAACAGCTGCCGTTGGAAAATGAAATAAAGAAAAATTGGAAGTAGACAGACCACTCATCGCTAGATTTGCATAATCCTAATTTGGCTGTGCTGATCGGCAGTATCAGCATTCAAATGCCTAAACCCGTGGTGTCAGATACATAGCCTGTACGCTGGGTATAGGGCATTAGTTGACTCGTAAATATTCATGAACACGAGACGTTGCAATGTTCAAGCTCAGGTTGGACAACAAAGGAGGTGCTTCACTCTGCGTCCGAGTTATGTAATAGTTGATGAGTAGTGTCATTACATGTAAATAATATAGATTACGTGCACATTACCATCAATATCACTTACAACATGGCGACGTATGGGTGGTACCCGGACAGAATCCCACAATCCAAAATCTTACAGAACATAATCTCAACAGACAAGACAAAATCCCAGAATGTGAAAAAGATGAGAACATCCCATTACAGTTAATGTTTGTCGTGTTACAGGTAATGTTATTTTTGTTTTCTTGCTGGCGGTACTTCATAGATTAGTTGTTTGGGGTCCATTGATTGAATTGGTGGTGCACATAATTGAAAATGTATTAGCCTAACTTGAAAACGATTAGCAACATTCTTAGCTTTATGCTATTCTTGCGTGTGCTCATTCATAATAAGCTTTTATAGTCGTCACCATTCTGTACCCGTAGACAGAATGGAAGCTGAAACGAGTTCCCTCTACGCGTCCTTATTTGCGTCAGTGATGATACCCCCATTGGTCATAGGGGCAGAACAATACATTCAGCTTTAGAATGCACATCAGGGTATGTCATGTCCCGCACAACTGTACATCTAGAAGTGTTCTTAAATACAAGTTCTGGTTGATTGACTGTCCTCTTTCATATTTTGTTAATTTAGGGTTGGTGAAATCATCGGGCAGACACATACGCCCGGTTGGTCGCATGCGTTCATGCAGAGCAATTTCACTGTAGCTTTCTGCTTGTAAGGACGCAACCTGCGCGCCAAATGTATTTAATGTTTTCACACGCAGCGAACCGCAAACGGATACTCTATCTTGTGTGCTACCAAAGAGCCTATTGTTGGAATATCTTTACTAGTTAAACACCGCTTTAGAAGAGTTATTTACTGAGGTATTATACATCCGCTCTTGGACAAACGTACTCGTATAGTAATACCACCAAAGGAGTGTTTGCTAGAGACAAGCACAATAACGGGTACTTGACATACTCTCTCAAGTGGGTATATACGCTGTACAAACTACGTAAGCTCTCTATGCAACTCATTAGCACGCCGAACCCAACGGGTAGTCTAACACACTGCCGACTACAAACTATACCTAGTTTATTACGAATAAATATTGGCTATTCTATAGGGGAAATAATGTTCACAAGACTGTGTTAGCCGTCAGTCCGGCGAAATGTCCCCAAATGACGTGACATTATTGGCAATTGATTGATGAGTGTATCAGAGAAGGGGGACACGCAAAAGGAAAGAGAAAAGGTGGAGGAGGAAGAGAAAAAGAGGAAGGGAGTGAGTGGGAGGAGGGAGGATCGAAGACAGAGATAGAAAGCAAGAGGGAGAGTTAGTGAGAAACAGACAGAGAGTGAAGATGAAACAAGGAAAGCTAATTTGTACGAGCACATACAAGGAATATTAAATGGTCCTATCACATGTGTATGTATTGTGTGGGCTGCTAAGCTTAGAAAGATGGTAGAGAAGTATAAGAGAGACGGACCCCGTGCACTCAACTAATCATTACCACGCAAGACACGTCTGAACAAATGGTCACATTGGACATGAACTATAATAAATAAACACCGCGGAATGTTTACGAGCCACAACAAGCGTGGAAAACGAACTGAAATTCCGATTTGTAATTGCTGTAACAGCACAATTAAATGTGCGCAGACATCCATAAAATCAGCGCGACTGTTGGCCGAAATATACAACACATTCCAGTGATTAATGTCAAAACAACCATGTAATTATATCATTTAACCGGAATCGGTTGGCTTGTTCATAGGTTAATGGGCACCAGAATATAAGAGGCTAGTGCCGTGAAGTGACCGCTCCGGGCCTGCCATTGTTGGCCTGCTTTTGTGTTGCGGTCAAGTGCATTTCTGTGGTTTTCTTTGGTGTTTGCCAGTACTTTGTTGAAGATTGGCGTACGGAAAGTACGCCCGCTACACGTGGCGGTACGATGATTTGACAACCATTGCACGTCGTGATTGTCATATCGGTTTCCAATTCACATAAAACACGAAATCAAATGTGCTTTTGGTCTGACCGTTTGCTATAAGGACATGTTGGGATTGGTCAAACGTGTTCACATATTGGTGTACCTTACAAAATAAATAAAACTGTTCAGATAAGAACAGGGATTTTAAAGTTGTTCCATTTGAGCGGATGATCTTTTCACCAGGAGTTTTTTTTTGGAAATAGAAACGTCGACTGTATATTCGGTTGTAGCAATTTCTTAAATGTAATTAATATTTAATTAGTTCCCTTTAATAAGGCAGTAACGCGACCTTATAAGTATTGTACATCAGGGCTATTCCTTTCAAGCTTATCACATACAAACTCAGTATGCTTATATTGTATGACAAGATAAGATACACAAATAAGATAAGATCATAATCTATATATAAGAACTGAGTTTGTAAGTGATAAACTTGAAAGGAATAGCACTGAACACACACACACACACACATACACACACACACACACACACACACACACACACACACACGCACGCACGCACACACACACACACACACAAACGTGTGTGTGTGTAATGTGTATAACTATAATATTATATATATATATATATATATATACATATATATATATATATATATTATGTCAGTTCGTCCTATATCGAAACATGCATACAACTCAACACTGATGATATAATTTTTGTATATAGGACTTACGTTATGTTAAATAATATTCATTTATGCTGCAACAGGAACGAATAGAAATGTAAACTTAAACACATTCTCTCCAACTACATTTAGTTATTAATTGTTATGAGTTTATCTTGTAATGATTCGCATTACATAATCATTTGTATTCTACTACTAAACACGTAATAAATACTGTACTAAACTATAACAAAAGCTAATGCATAGCGTGTACTGAAGATGTGACACTTCTCAGATTTAGAATATAATTCCTTCTACATGATATTATATAAACTCTCTAGGATTATGCGTTTCATTATTAATTGATTAGCTTGAAATTGTGTATGTGCATGAACGTTCTTAAATTGATTATAATATAATAAATTAATATATTATAAGAACCTTAGGAGGTGTTTTGAGGAACATAAACGGCTTGCTCATTTCTCCTAATGTTATTCAAGATGCTAAAATCAGATACAAAACTGAATGTGTGTCAGGACAACTATAATTATTTGGAGCAGTGTATACCTAATCAGAACAGTGTAAAGGAAGGTCCTTTTGTGCGCAGCGTGATTTCCTGATCTAATTGTGGGTTATCAATTTGTTATAAAAACACATCTCAGATTATCAACTTCAGTGCAGATTGAAATGAGATAGGTTAGAGGAGGTGGTATGCCCTGGCAAATACAATTGCAGTTGGTCTGGTAAACATAATGCATACTAAACAACAGGACCTTTAGAGTTGTCCCGTACTGTAATTATCCTAGTGGGTGTTATATCAGTTGGAATGAAATAAACGAGTGTTTCTTAAATTCACAAGTCCAATTCTATACTAATATACGACATAGACTTTCGGAGTCATTTGTCACACGCCGTAGATGCGTTGTTAAAAATTACCAGAATATTCAAGCGGTAATGGCTATAAACAAATATTTAGTAAATAGCCCACAACGAAACTAGAACAATCTTTTCGCGTGTGTTATTAAACAACGATCATTTTGTAAAATAGTCACGCATTTACAGTCGTCATAGAAATTGATGGCGTAGTATTTATGTGACAAGTTCTGGCACAATGGATATCATTCACACTTCACTGTTTGCAAGGGGAGAGCGTAGAGAGAGGCGAGATTCGGAATGGTGGAGGTGTAGGAAACGGGGTTAGGAGAACAAATGTAGAGAACAGTGTTTTTACGCAGCCGTGATATCCCGTCGTGTCGTGCTTGTGACATCGCCCGATGTCGTCGTGTTGACGACGCCCGAGGTAAAACGCCACAGGCCAGCCGTCGGTGGACCGTGACCTGAGCAGTGAAATCGCGAATGTTACCTCGTAATGGTTATACTTGCTGCGCAGTTGCAGCGTTATCACTCTTGAGATCCTGGTCGATTGAAACGACAACTATTTGTTCATAAATTACGTGCAGCTGTAGTAGCACGTCTGAATAAAGATCACCTTATTAGTAATGTCTTTAGCGACAACTAGCGTATATAAATGTAAGTTATACAGCTTCAGCTATACGTTCCTTACCACCAACGTACACTCTGTATATAAAACACTTGACGTATAGATGTGTATTATTTGAACTCTCATACGCATTTGAAATGTAGTTTCAGCTGTACGTTTGATTCAGCGAATTGCACCGTGCTGCCGTATACACGGACGTATGGCATGCCATGCTTAAATTAATTTCAACTAGGCTGCTGCGTCGTTCTTAAACAACTCAGTAACATAAATCTGAGGATTTCCCGCTGATGCGTTGTCATATAAAAATTCTCGGGTCTCTAAATGACATGGCATATAAAACGTAAGCATGTCTTTTTTGGAGTAAACTTAAAACCTGACCACTAACATGCACTCTTATGACGGTTATTCTTTATATATTATCTTGATAACAAAAACTTATGGAGATCATGTGACCTACTATGTTACATGACGCCAGTACTTCAAAGTTACGGAACCTAAAATAAGTACAATTCGTTAATTCGTTAACAAAACACGTAGGCCTATAACTGAAACTGTTAAATGCTAAACAAGTCAGTCGGTAGCATTGTTTACAAGAACTGTGTGTTTCTTTTAAGCAAATCCAGTGTGGAGATTATGTAATGTCCAGATACTTTGCAAACCTTATCCCAGATTGAGACTGGAAATTTAACCGAATTTGTCTCGTTCCAGGTGTCAGAACAATTCGTCAACTGCGGACACCAAGACATCAAACGTGATTTCGTAACGAGCCAGAAGGTGGATTTATTACGTCTTATGCAATAGGAGCGTCAGAAGGTCTCCGACTATGCCGTCTAATAGACTCGTGTGTCTCTCCGTGTTGGGACTGATGGCAATGGTGAGAAGCTCCAGGCAAGGTATGTACATGTCGTGTTGATCCTCTTTCATTGTCTCTATTCCATCTGTTGTTCGTTTTCGTGTGCAGCGCAGTAGATAGAGCATCGGACTCTCAATTGAGAGAATCCGGGTTCGAACGTTATCGAACTTTGGGCATGTTCGTTCACTATACGTTGTCACAGTTCATTCAAAATGAGTACCTGTCTGTCGACAGTGGTGGATACTTGTGTACGAATAGTCTTCTCACTCAAGAGCATAGCGAATCCTTCTCAGAAAAGTCGAAATAGTGTTCGATTGATTGAATGTGCGCCTATTGTCGAGTACTGTTATTGTCACAATTTCAAGTTGTAAATGAAATTAATCACAAACGTGCGACAATGGTCCAGAGTGAGATTATGCACAAACCAACACGTTCATAACTCTGAATATTAATCATTTAAATTTACTATCGGGAACACTCGCGTTACGTATGTTTCAACAGTTTATTTCCGTTTGCTAACGTGTATTATATACTTCAGTTTGACACAATTCTGTCGTTGTCAAAACAGTTATTTATTTTACACCGAAAAAGGTTTGTTTCAAGTGTGAATAGTTGCGCTGTTGGAGCAGTCATTCATACAAGCAGCGGATTCACCATTTCAACAATGCACCAGAGAACGACGCATACAACAATGACTCGTATCAACATACTGTACGGGGGCAATTAACGAAACTATAGGACTTTCTACAGAGTTGGTATTTCGACCTCTGACACTGGAGAGCAAATGTTGCCGGGGGTTAGACTGGGACATGCTGATGTTATGCCCACGCGAAGACACATTTTTGTGGTCTAGGTTCAGTTGTTGACGCTTTGGAGAAGGCTATTTATAAACGGGTTGAGTCAAGCCCACAGAGTGCTTGGAGTAGAAGGATGTTAATTAGAAAGTGTTATTTGCCCGATTCTGTGTCGACGTTGACTTCATATTTCATAATGGAATGGCATTTGTCAGAAAAGCAATTATATTTATTGCGTCTGGTATCATGTTTTAAGCGTTAACACGTATAGTAATTATTGCGTGCAACGTAGGTCTACCAACAGCTGGTGAACAAGCGCATTCGGCAACGTGCATAGAATAAAGCAGAAAATGAACCGGTTTTAATTAAATTAAACACAGCCGGTAGAGATATGTCACCCCTATATAGAGTTCACTCTTTTGTGGTCTCCACAATGAGGGTGTTGTTACTCACCTGAAATAATCACGGCCACGTTTGTATGTGAGAAGGCAGATATACCAATTGTGTCTGCCTTCATGTGGACATATTAGTGGTAATGGGGCAGCTTCATGGGAATACATTTTGCATGATAACTTTGGCAAGGAATACATTTCCTACACACATTGGTTAAAATGTAAATGCATGTATCGTATCAATGGTTTTAAACGTGGCATTTCTTTACGGAATTATGATGATGATGTTCTCCTCTTCTTTTCCCGCTTGTCCTGGATGAAGCCAGTCTCGATACTGGTCCTCGATTTCTATATTCCTCTTCTTCCCTTCGCTGATCTTGCACTGCTGTGTCCACCAACCGTTTCCACTCCCCTCTATTCGTTCGCTCTAGTTCTTCACTCCTCTTCAAATCCCTCTAAATATCTCTTTACACGTTGCTCCCCAAACACTCTGGTGGTCATCTTCGTGCGATTGAGACGGGTATCGTGTTTTAAGCGTTAACACGAAAGGTGGATATTGCGTGTTACGTGATTCAACCAACATCTGTTGAATAATACATTCTACAACGAGCATAGCATAAAGCAGAAAAGGAGCCAGTTTAAATTGAATTAAATACAACGGGTCTTGTCTTGTCTTGGGTTTGCTAGCCATTTCCGGACGTTACAGCCTTGATGGATTGTCTATAGACAGCTCTTTCGTTTGTCAGTCTCCCCACTCGCCAGACGTCGGCTCCCATCCATTCATCTATGTCCTTCCCCCATTGTCTCCTAGGTCTTCCTCTGCTTCTGCTGCCTTCCACTTTTCCTTCCATTATTAGTCTCTCTAGAGACTGATGCCGTTTCTTATGGCCGAAATAACTTAGTTTATGTTTCTTTACAAAGTTCAACGGGTACAGATAATATTATGTCACCCAATATAGAGTTCACCCTTTGGTGGTCTCCATAATGAGGGTATTGTTACTCACCTGAAATAACCACGGCCATATTTGTACGTGAGAAGGAAGACGTACCAATTGTGTTGGTACATGCTTACCTTCGTGTGGACTTTAATGGGGCAGCCTCATAGTACTAACCATTGGATGATAATGTTGACACGAACTACATATTCTACAAACGTTGGCTAAAATCGTATGCAAATGTGAGGATCGCATCAATTCATTAAGGGATTGACGTGATGCTTGGGCCATGTACAGATCATGGTGTCAAATCGATCATAATGTACCGTTGATTCAATAGCATAACCCTCATAAGGAATGTGCCTATCTTGTCAATGGATCTTTCAACAAGGTGGATTATTGAATAGTCTGCTTCAAATATTCAATAAATGTTAATTGCGCTTAGGATATCTATCAATATGCGATATTTCGCTCGTGTGATTATTGGTGTACATGATCGGATGGCAGATATGACGGATGACTTTGCCAGATATCGCCTCACTAGATCTTTCGCCGAAGTGGATTATTAAATATTCGGCGTCAAATATTCAATAAATGTTGTGATTGTGTCATCTACTGATATGTGGAATGTCGACGATATGACCATTGACGTATTAATCCCTCGACAGCACCGTCAAAGTACTTAATCCATGAACAGTTGATCACAACTAAACTGGGAGGCAAGTAGATTGAGATACTGAGACAACTAGCTCTGGGAAACTGAGACATGTTACATGTTTACACCCGGTGTGGGATCTTTTACTTTCTCTGGCACAGACAACAACAAGTATATTTGACTCAGCCGTGGGGTCGTATGAGGTTTTACAGCTAAATTTAATCCGCAAAAAAACTTGCAAATTCGCAACTCACGTTTTCCGTATTTGTGTTGACAAATCTGTCCACTGGGGGTGGGCACTCACGGAATATTTTTTTCCATCATCACTTGGGGCGAATAATGTTTTCTCGCAAGCCTGCCAGCCCTGCCAGTGACTAAGTGTGGTTTGTATAACATGTAGCTCGCCGAATTAGTATTTAGTACATTGGATAACCTTTAGAAGATCGCCTTTAAACAAAAACTAATGTTGTGCAGGAATAGGAAGACATGATACAGCAGGTAAATGCAAATGCGTGATAATGTCCTGTGCCAGAACAAAACCTACGTTATTATTGTCAAGATGTGGGAATATGTTGGACCTTTTTGTTATGATGTTATGCTTATTTTCATGCACATAATATTTTAAATAATAATAATAGATTCAGACGTACTACATTGTGTATAATTCAATTAAAACCACGTTTATTGTGTACATAAAACAGCGACCGATAAAAGCAGTCAGTCTTTGCCTAAACAATAAGTACTTCGCGGATTCGCAATATTATTCAACACACCCTTTGCAAATTAAACTTTACATAAAAGTTGTTCAAACATGAAATCATAACAATAGATAGGTTTTATAATGCAACAAATCATGGTATCAGGTTGGAATTGAGACAACATATAACTGAAAAACTGTTGAGATTATCAACCACTACGTTGAAGGATTAGATGACAAAGATGATTCAAACTGGTGTTGTAGCATTTTAGTCAATTCTGCGCACCATTCGATTCACAATCAGAATTAAAATTAGGAACAACCCTGCCAAAATTGGCGCCATATTAATAGCACAATGACTGCGTCGCGTTTTTATTTTACATGACAAATATTACTGATGTATAATGACCCGCGGACAAAACAGCTAATTATCTCCTGATCTCAGAAGGATATGTGCAATTTGATATCTAAATAATAAAAATTCGCCTATCTGACATGGTCAAATATTCTGTGTTCTGTGTTCGACTACAGAGCTAGTATCAAAATGGCAGCGGTGTGAAGCATAGTAACTATGGGATCGTGTGTGTGTGTGTGTGTGTGTGTGTGTGTGTGTGTGTGTGTGTGTGTGTGTGTGTGCGTGTGTGTGTGTATGTCTGTGTGTCTGTGTGTGTGCGTGTATGACAGTGTGTGTATGTGTGTGTGTGTGTGTGTGTGTGTGTGTGTGTGTGTGTGTGTGTGTGTGTGTGTGTGTGTGTGTGTGTGTGTGTGTGTGTGTGTGTGTGTGTGTGCGTGCGTGGTGTGTGTGTGTGTGTGTGCATGCGTACGTCCGTGCATTAACGTGTGTGTGTGGAGATGAGTACTTAATGTTACATTTAGTACTATTTGAATTGATATTAGCGACTGTGACGCCGACTGATGTGTAACTAACAATTCTTCTGCTCGTTTTCTAACAATTATTCTGCTCGTTTTCAGAAAGCTTGTGTCAAGTGACGAGCTTGGGCAATGCCCAAGCGCTTGGTGGCCAATTCTTCATTAAAAAGATCCATGAGAATATTGCCGTCGGTAGGTATAATTATGTAATGACATCATTTGTGTGTCATTACGTTAATTAAGTAGTTAGACGATCGTCTTAGTTCCTTACTACTATACGTAAGTCAGTTATACATACATACACGTATCGTCATCAAACTTACAAACAAATATACAAACATAAACCACGCACGACTTCAAATCTTTTTTGCTACTGTGAGAAGCCCTAACGATTTCATGTCATCTATATAATAATTATCTATTTAGCCAAAGTAGTCTCCATAAGTATGCTACATTACGGTGTTGGTGTCGTTGCCATCTGTATAATAATTATCTATCTAGCCAAAGTAGTCTCCATAAGTATGCTACCTCACGGTGTCGGTGTCGTTGTCATTAATTGTTTATACGAAGTTTTAACATGCAACAGTCACGTGCAACCTATACACTCTGTATTGCACCCGACCGTGTGTTTCCCAGGAAGTTCACTGGCCCACCTACCAATTGGGGGCGCCGGACCGGACATCAACTTGACCGTCACACAACCAGATGACCACTTCAGTTTTGACCCAGAATCGCGAAACATTACCGTAGTCAAACAACTGTGGATCCGAACGGAAGCGGACAAAAGTCGGCAGTTGACCGTTGGATGCACAATCGTACAACGTCAAGTGACGGTAAGGAAGATACTATTTTTATTGACGATATGGTACCATCGTATAGTTCGCATAATCATTACTTCTGGTTGATATTGTCATAGAAACGCTATTTGTAGCAACAACAAAAATAACAACGCTACTGTGATTTCCACAATGGTGCATAATAAACATAGTTTCCATGGTCAAACTAAAGTATTTCGCTTGTTGCGGTAAAACATATAAAATACATACTCACCGGTAACCAAAGAATTACTCGTTATTTTTGATCGGAAACCATTTACAACAAAGACGTATAATTAATCAGCCTTTTAAAAGTGACATGCATATAATAACGTGCATAATTAATCAGCAAATTTTATTTAAAATCAAAACATAACGTGGCTTGTCGTAAACTGATTACATCTGAGTAGCGTTTTCAAACAATAATTTTATTATGTAACAACAATTGGCGTTTTCATCTACCCTTTACGTCGAAATGTTAGTATTAAACACATGAGTTTTACCGAATATCGATTTTTCTTTTCCATTTCAGATCCCTATCACGGTAACTTTGTTAATTAAAGACGTGAATAACAACGCGCCGGTATTCTCGCAGCCGTCATACAGTGCGTCCATCAGCGAGGTACGTGGTTTATATGCATGCCTGTTATTTCCTTTGACGTGTGTGGTTTTACCTGTATATACCTTTTGTCGACATTTCTGCAAATTGCTAAGCGAGTAGACGATTACGGGTGTGATTAGAATATCGTAAGGCCGACAAAGGAACAAAAGGAGAGGGCAAACTTAGTCACCCATTGGGTGTCGAATCGAAATTGTATTGTGGTAGTTTTATTAGAAAATATAACTAACAATGTCACAGAGGCCGTGATCCAATGACCCAACCACATTCACTATTGATCTCCGGCGTAGGTCTTGCTGGTGTTGGAAGCACCACCCCTCGAAAACAGTACGGTAGTGTTTTGAACGTTCAAAACGTTACCGTTAAAATCGGGTATTTTACAACCGTCCTACACAGGGTTTTATATACGACACAACTAGTAGGTTATCTATTTATTTATAGGCTTACACGACACAACTAGTAGGTTATCTTGTATTATCAGCAACATTTCTACGAAACAGACGATTCAGTCGTGTAAGATGCATTATAATAAAGTGTCACAACTTCTAACGATCACACGAACGAGACCAGTTCCACAGTTACCACGATAACAGCATATCCTGTGGTTCTTAAAAATCAGTCCGACAAAACAAAGTTTTGACATTATTATTTTACAATAAGGACCCCCTTTCTGGTGTACCACTGCAGCTGTACATTGGACTAACTGCGACGTAGAACGTGTACTAATACAAGATGGCACATATCGCCAGTGTTTCCCTGTGATTCTGTGTCAGCCATAATTGGTGTCGTGACTGGAATAATATGCGACGGCCATTCATCGCGGCCGCTGACAGCCGTGGCTAGAACCAACCTCCCAGGCACACTGTACGCGCTGCGGGCGCGCCGAATCAGGCCGAGGTGCCAAAGACCACAGTGGCGTGAAAGAACCGCTTTCTCCGTCGCGTTTGTGGCCGCTGCACGCTCTGTTTATTGAAGGAATTTTCAATTTGCGGGCACATTCAGAAGGTCCATCACAACGTCAAGTATAATTATCGTTTGAATAGTGATTGTCGATCGTTGGTCTGTGCCATTCTCCGTGGTGGTGTTGACAGTTTTCATGTTGAAGTATATATGTCAACCTGTGAGGATCCAAATAACTGACACTTTTTTCCACACGACGCACGTGGGCACCGGGGCCATCGACGTCGGGGGCGTTGACGTCGTGCGCGCGTTGCGCGCGTCCAGTCGCTCTCGCACACTCCAAACAGAACACTCAAGTAACACATTGTCACACAGCATGACAAACAAGAGGCATCTAGTGAACTTGTGTACATTTACATAGAGAAAATGGGTGTCAACAGTGATTGGGCAATTAAGGTGTGATCCTGTGATGCAGGTTGTAGTTTATTGTGGCTTTCTTGGGCATATTTAGCACAGTCGCTGGTGGCGCATAGGAGTGAGTGTCTGCCGCACACACAGACAGAAGGGCAGCGACGGTGTCCTGGGCCAACTCCGAGCGGTGCTCCGTGTCGATCTTGTTAACCATGGAGAAGGCCCACTCTGAGTCGACGTTGCTGTGGGGCATGCGTCGATAAACCTTCAGACGGCTGAGAGGGTGGCAAAGGGATGATCTCCCCCTGCAGTGGTGCGTGTCGCCATGTCGGCCCAGAACGCATCCAAGCCCCATCCATCGGCGGCAGTTCTGCGTCCGTAGCCATGGCGAACTCGTTAATTCCACGAAGTGCGCCCAGATGGTCTCGATATGGATCACCTTCGTGGCCTTCACCTCGCCAGCCACCACGTACTGACCGACACCACTCCGGGTCTCGTCATGTGACTGGCAGACTGCAGATGTCTGCGCACGTCGCGGATGCCACCTGAAGATAAACAAGTCAAGCCTAAGTACAGGACTAACAGTAGGCTGTCAGACCCCTGGCTGACGTTGTCTGTTTAATTTCCATTCACTTAAAATAAAATGATTTGATTGGATTGCACCAAATAACGTCAGTTACGGGACAAAAATCATAATAACACCCGTCACTAGTTATAAAACGTAGGTAAGAACAACAAAATTACATAATGAAATGAAAATCGTACCTGAATCAATACCGAAATCGTTTCGGCAAAACCGACACATGGCGTAAGCACTGCCCTTGTAGCTCTTCGCTATCTTGCCTGGCCATTCTTTAAACCAACTGTCCTGGAACTGTGTTATGTATCTCTTTTTCTTTGGTGGTGATGCCTTCCGCTCGGGTGACATGTTGTTACGCTTCTTCATCGTGCGGAAATCAGATCGCGAATCAGCGCGCATTTTGCCGCGAGATCAAGATGTAGGTCACGCGTTTGCAAGAGAAACAAAATGTCGAAACGGAACGAAAATGTCGTTCGTTTTTTATATTTAACAAAACAAAATTGTATGCACATTTTTTCCACGGTGACCGCCAAATGGCGGAGATTTTCGTCTCCATGAGGGAGGTTTTTAGCGTTGTCGAAATGATGGAGGGTTGACATGCATATCGATGTTATCCGATATCTTATGGTAACGTTGACAACAGGTTTGACTTTTCTTTTCAGCGGGTATATTTTGCATAAACATAATTATATTGTTTTCTATTATTGACGTCTTCGAGATTGGAGGTTATCCATTATCAAATCCGATCATCTACGAAATAGTCAAAGGTTGCACTGATAAACACGAATGGCGACGCAAAGAATACGTCCTAGTTTAAAAAAATAGCGTATATCGTTATTCTCAAACTCCATTGGGTTGCTACGTCAAACAACGGAGTCTCAGTTGGTTTGGTCATGGCTCGTTGACTTGTCGATGGCACCACAGATAGTGGAACTTGTGCTTCCACACACGCACGACACTGAGGGAGACAATGGGTTAGCCGGAGGCATCAAGAAGTGGCCGGTTCGTTTAGCTAAACAGAGCCGCGCTCGCACGAACGGACAGGATGCGTTTAAAGGCACACTCAGTTGCAGTGTTCAAGAACTCGATTTGTTTTTTTTGTAATCTATTGACATGTGCTTCCAACTTTCCGGCAATAATTGTCGCTCTTAGATGCGGTGTTGGCATGTTGTTCAGTTATTATATAAATACTCTGCGCTATTCAACACACACTGTCTTGACGATTTCAACTGTCACATCCTGCCAACTACTCTTTTCTCTTTTAGTACACCTTTGACACTTAGATTCATACCACACTTATCACGTGGAAATGTAATTTATAGTCTCTCATTTGAACCTCCCTTCTCAACTCAAAGCTGTTTAAAGCATCGCCCCAGGTTGACAACATTTGAACACTTGTCAATTCCATCTCAGTTAGAAGAAATTATACACATATTGGTAGCACCCAACAAATGTACACGTACAGGCGCTACTCCGATTGCTAACACGTGTACAGTTATTGTTGCCAATCCAGTTGACGTGTGTACAACTACTCGTGCCACTTCGGTTCACAGCGCTTGCACAACGAATGAAGTGCAAACACAGTTGCCGACATGTACACAATCATGGACGTACTAGTAGCATCCCAACTGATATCACATGTACGGATATTGGTGCTAGTCCGGATTAAAGCTTGTGTACGATAACGTGTATTTGTACATATCGTTAACTCGTATTGCAACTTGGTGGACTATCAACATATGGCTCGTTGATCTGCCGATGGAACTACAGATTGCCGAATATGTGGCACGTACTGGATATCCGGCGTTTCCATTCCCGTGTCACGGGAGAGGACAATACCTTACCCCAAGGCAGCAGAAAGTAGTGCGTACATGCGTGCCCGCGCACGCCTGAACGATCATCATAAGCGAAAGATAGTTAAAAGAATTGAAAGGCGCACTCCGTTACAATCTTCATGAAAGCGATTCCGTCTTTTTGTGATCAGACAACGGTGACAAACCCTTCAGGATATAGGTCTAAGTGCTGCTTTTAGAAGCAGTCTTGCAATTTTTTCCAATTACATCATAAATACTGTGTGCAATATTCCCATCATGCCAACGGTACGTTTTCATTGGTGCTGCACCTTTGATATTTCAACTTCACCCATTGGCCTTGACATGTTATTGAGCTCAAAGTCATTCCTGATTTTGAATCTGAAGCGGCGATTCTGCTACTGAATAAAACCGGTACGATTGATTTCTACAAAGGTAGTCTATGGAAACATACCACCAATGTTCAACGATGTTCGTGGTCTTCACAATATGGTTGCCGCACAGTTGCCAACTTCTATGTGTCCGGGTGACATCAAATTACACAGCTCAGACTTGGGGTAGGGCGTTTAATATGGCCTTAGAAATGCAGAAGGTCACGATTTAAAATATGTTTCAGTCAGGGTGAAACATCAATAACAGGAGGCTTCGTTACAATAGGCCATCATAACTTCTATATTTTCAACAAAAGTGTCTGTGCTTTATAGGGACGCGCCGGAAAAAAATTAACTGGCCATACAATTTTATAAAAGGCAATTTCGCATTATTCAAATCTGCTTTATAAAAATTGTACGAACTGCGAACGTTCGCAAACCCAGTTAGAGTAAGTTCAATGTATTTCCATCAGCATCACTGTTTGTTTGCAAGTTTTATACATGTCACCAGTCAGCATTGTTGATGGCACATTGGAGTAGTAAACCTGTTAGCATTGTTGTTAATATAGGCTACATTATTTAAGTCCAACTGTCAGCAATGTTGCTAGTGTACCTCGTTTAAATAATCGATCCGTCAGCATTACCGTTAGTGTACTTGCATGAAGCACTTCTGCCCAACTGTTATTGGTGCAGTTGAAATAATCACCCAATCAGCATTGTTCTTAATGCTCATTGCTGAAGTAATTCAACTGTCAGCACTGTTTGAATAGACCTTTCAAAAAGTTATATTTAACTTATCAGCATTTCTGTTTGTATACATATATGACGCATTTGCCCTGTTAATGTTGTTGGTATTAGACCCTGTATACGTCGTTGACACATTAAATCTGTCTCCTTCAGATCTCTTGACATACTCATCCCGTGTGTTGTGTTGTGTTTGTGCCTTCTTGTCGTCAGATTCAATATGTCGTCACTGTTCTCATTTCAACGTGTCTACAAACTAAAAATCGAACAATGTAGTACATGTCAGTTTTTCCCATGTTAGCATTTTGTGAGATTACAAGAAAACTGTTCCCGATGAAAATCTTAAATTTACTCTCCACTGCCACCATGCCACTGATATGCTTATCAAATTTCGTCTAAATCACATACTTCCAGCATTTTTAAGACGCATCCCTGTACAGTGTCCATCAATATTTACTAAAATAGCCATTTTCAGCATGCACGTGTGTTGTGTGAAAACATGGCAACAAATCCTTCCCTTAACTAAACCCTTCCAAATACACGTCATTTCACCATCCACGTATTCTACAAATGAACCTGCTCATGAATATGCTTGATCTCTTGCACTGAGATCACATAAAAGATTTTTTCGAAGTTCAAGTATCACCATTTTCTAGATATTACTTGTCTTTAACAGAGCAGGAAGGTTAACTGTGGTTTCACCCTTACAGATACACTGCGAGTCCACCGCTGAAAATAGGTCAACCCCATTAGGCGTTGTTCGCTGGTTTTCGCAATATCTCAACTTGTTTTTTTTACTTTTGGATTATACTTTGGCGGCACGAAAATATAATGAGATGCACTTTCCTGAAGCAAACCGCCCTGTTAGATGCTGCCAAAATATGCCTTATCAGCGTGTGAACAAAAGACTCGATTTCCCCTTGGCGCATGTTGCGGTTACTATCTGAAATCAATGCCTGCGGTATTGCGCTATGTATGACGATAAGTTTATACCACGTAATCTACACGCGTTGATGATGACCTCTGAATGTACTATATGTGTATGCATGTGCACAAATTCACAATGTATAAGAAAACAAAAGAAACTATGCATCCATTATGTCATGCTTTACTAATAAAGGTTGGACAATTCTATGTTTAGACCTTATCTCGTTTGGTGTTCCAATGCTAACGGGCATCTGTCCTGACATCTTTTATTATTTTATTATTAAGCGACAAACTATATTAATAATTACACTGAACTTGTGATTATTTGTAGCACTTAGAAAATATCGAGATCATTAATTATTTTAAGTAACGTAAAACAGTCCGTTTGCATTAGATGTGTTAAACCTACTTGTTACTAGTAAATAGTTGCAATAAACACAAGCAGACGTTGACCTTTCTGTACACATGTAATACCTGGCTAGACATAAGTATTGATATCGACTCCATAACATAATTTAGAACGCATCTGTAATGTGGTAATATTTAATAATAATATTGATATGTCATGTTTAGTTAAACTTTATCAGTAATTCCGCCACGTGTATTTTTAAGAAATCAACTGAAATGGAAACAAGATGTTAACCATATACCATATTTAAGCTTGTACTGAACACGTACCTAGCTACTGTATATGATTTGATGATTTCACTGTTCATGGTTTCATCTGCAGTTCTCCCCCGTCGGAACGCCGGTGATTTCGACCCTTCTGGCTACTGATGCAGATCCGGAAAATTCGTTTATCAACTACCATATCGTTTCCGGCAACTATTCTGTAAGTATGATCCATGTACTGGATCAAACATCTTTTCCCAAACGTTTACCACTAAAAGCTGACGAATAATTTATTTGGTAAGGCGTGCGATGTTCTATCACTGTGTTGCTTGTATCGCACAATACTAACTGATGCTGTAGCGTGGCCATTTGTGTCTGCAACGATGATCTGGAGGTTAGACTGACGATGAGGATGATGGTTCGATTTCACCTGCTGCCATATCAAAACGTGGGTAATGTTATTCACCATCCTTAACTGTATCGTTCTGAAGACATTCATGACTGGGAACAACAAGACCATCAGTAGCCCAAATGAAATGATCCAGAACCTTGGCTGGAAATCCTTACAACATCGAAGGACAATCGAGTGTCACATCAACTAAGAGACATACCATCAGCCATGTTTCTTCTTCAATCTATACGGAAACACGAAGTTACAATGTGTACTGTGACATTCCCTATATGGATATATAGGATGCATGGGGTAGCATATATCGCAGGACTGACGTTTTAAACACCTTCTTTCGAGCTAGTATTCGGGTATGGAACGAGCTGCCTGAGTTCATTGTCACATCCCCAATCCTAGCTACCTTCAAGGGAAGGTTGGTTGGCCACTCTGGACTTTTAAACACTGCGTACTTTTATCTCTTTTAGCAGTACTACTGTCTACAGTGTAGCACTGTTTTTTAAATCCAGGACGTAACCTGTTTTTGATCATGTTAACCTGCATCGCACACATGGAGTCTATAATCACCAACTTCATTCACTATGTATATAACCACAACAGTGCGACAGTGCGACAGTGCTCCATATAATGATTATGCAATAATATGCAGGATAATGAAGTAAAGAAGAAGCTACACTAAACTACGTTGGCGCCTTCTGCCTGGTGTCTGCGCCAGTAACCGATCCCACACAGGGAAATTAACTGATCTTTCACGAATTCACCACATCTCGAGGGAGACTCTGGTCGTTGGAACCGAAATAAATAAACAAATAGAGCGCCGCAGTTGATGAGATATTAACTCATCAACATACTGTTGTGCTCCCTCGTGTCGCCAACAAAACGTTTCAACACTTTGATCAGTGACCGTGCAATTGATGAACATGACGGTTTATAATGACATACGTGGGACATCGCTAAGTTGTGCGCTTTGTCGTGTCGTGTTGCGGACACGGCGCGGCTGACATGCAGCTTAATTACATCCTGACGTTCTCTCTCGCTGTCGGCTCAAAGGACACAAAGCCAGTGCTGTGTATTTGAAATGACACCACTCTGTGTACCAAACTAGATTTCAAATGTAGGTCACAGGTTTTAACCAATTTTGTCTGTTCCGCTACCAGAATCATCCTGTCAAGCCAGTGGTGGTAACAGGAAATTTTAGACCCATAATTTGTACTTTAAAAACTTACATGAATAAATCGGTAGCATTATCATATAACATACACATTGAACAACCCGTTATCTGTGTGAAAATACTATTGAAAAACATGATGTATATTTAATTAATTGGGTATGATATGTGCTGACTTGTTATTGTCAAATTCGCTAAAAAGTGCGTTTCTAATCTGCGCCAAGGAGACTCCTAGTAATATCAACATTGGTCGCTATCATAGGAGCCACCCAGATAATGACATTTTACCTCGTGCATTTGGTGTGGTAGCGGAAGACGATTATTTTCTTACAAGTTTAACGGCGATATAATGTTTATTCTGTGATTAGAAAATCTTCTAGTTTTGATCCACCAGCAGTACATCGGAGGCTACAAGTTTAGTGACTGATCACATTTTGATGACAGGATGAGTATTTTGTACCACTAGCTGTCTTGATTATGGGAACCAGTGAACTTCAATGGGCACTTGCTGTTTGCCCGCCTGTCTTCGGTGTTTACTATTTTAATGTTTTAAAAGTACAGTTTGAACTTTTCGGGTCAGCAGCATTCAACTTTCGAACAACGTTTCCGGCTTATTAAAATCGTACACCTTTTATACTGACATTATACCGTTCAAGACAGAAAGAACGTGTTTCAAAATAAACTGTAGAATTGATACCTGCACCGGTGTCTACGTTGGAAACAATTGTATTATTATTAAATGACTCGACTATAGACTTTCATGTTCCAAGAAAAGTTAAGGAAGTTTCGTGGTTCCGAATAGTCTCATGTTGTCATGGTCATTTTGTCCGGGATTCAGATTTCCTTTAAACATACATAGTTCGGTTCCAGCTCTTCAGTTTGCCACTTGGAGCCTGTATATAACAATCCGGTTAAGCCTTGATAACAATATTTATTTTTTAAATTTTGAAATGGAAACCATTGGTATGTGTCATAATACCCCGCTTCCAGTTAAATCTATAACATAGATGTGTCAACTTAACTCATCTACTCATCTACGCACTGGCTGTTTCTCTCAGTCTTACTTCGACATTCCAAATCCTGCGCGGGGCGAGATATTGCTGAAGAACGTTCTGGACTACGAGACGATTCAAGTGCTGAACGTGGCAGTAGTGGCGGTGGTGAGTTCGTGTGATTTGCTTAATCGAGTGTAAGAAATAAAGTCTCAAGAAATAAAACCATTGGAATTGAAGGCACAGCGAAACTTGAGGATATTGAGTGTAGTAAAAGGACAGTGTAAATTCCATATAAAAAAGTCATCACTGAAGACAATAAATTAACAGAGCAATTAATCTACAGAATGTTTGAAATTTAACCATTGGGATATGTTTTAAAATAAAATGTTCATAATTATATTTTATAAAGTGCACACGTAGATAACATGTCATTGCCCTATCAACGAACCAATGGATTTCTCGTTCTCTTGCATGTGGAGTTTGTTTCTTTGGATGGTAAACTTGTTCAGTATTGTTAAATGGTGACATTATAGAAAAAACCTCGATAAAGATGCTTCGTTCCTATAATGTGCATGTCCCAATGTATTTGTACATACATTTTCCCGATCAAATACAGGATAACCACCCCGACACAAACAACCGGTTTAGCAGCACAGTCTTGGTAACGGTTCGTGTTGTTGACGAGGATGACCAGAATCCAAGATTCCGCGAGGCTTTGTACGAGGCTACGGTGGGCGAGAGAGCCCCAGCGGTAAGCGCCATATTGGATCATGTATGGTCCTCTTGTAATATCTGTTATAGAAGTGCATAAAGCATACTAATGTTGTAGTAGCACATGTCACATCATTGACTGTGCATAGAACATATTTAGATTAGACCTACGTAGCTATATATCCAGCTGAGTTAATAAACCAACATAACACATAATATTTCCTTTTAACATATTCATGTTTAATGGGTTAGGCCATTGCTGAATGGAAGTAGAGTCTTAGGAAATAAAAATATTTAAGGCTTCATGCAGTCATTAATGCAGGAACATATCGTTTATGTGTTCCGTTTTCGCGTTACATTATACAATATTAGTAAGAATAACAGTTTTGGATACCTAGAATGGAAATCTTCTTGGGTTCCAAAAGGTGTCTTGTACTTATTATGTCCGTGTTTGTTATATGACAGGGCACGACCTTGGCACTATCCCCGGCTATTTCTGCTTACGACCCGGACACGTTCAATGCGTCTCTTCGGTATTCAATAATGGTCGATTCTCTTTCTGGTGAGTTTGGGCAATGTAACAACAGCCAGACACGTTAACTGGTTAACTCGTGAAATTACGTAAACTGTAACACGCTGCATTACATAACATGAAGGATTTCAGGACAAAACGCGACCTATCCATTTTCTTCGTTTTGAGAAAAAGTCACGTCTGTGTTTCATCCTCAAAATTTAAACAACAACTAATAAATTAAGTTTAACTACATATTTAGAATCTAAAGTCATAGAGAATGGTGGCAGAGTCTTAAATATATTTTGCACATTTGTTACGCAAAATGTGAATTTAAATTATTTTGTTATCAAAACGGTGCACATTCACGCTACGCTGCGCGTCCGTCACTACGCGCAGCACAGCGGTGTTGATTGGCTGAAGATGTATATATCGCGTTTTGATTTAAAAAAAAGACGGATGGCGCTTATCGCGTTTTGAAATGAGATAGTATCCTAGCTCAACAAACGCTTAGTCCTGGTTTGGGCGAAATTCAAAAATGGCGTTTATCGCGTTTTGTCCTGAAACTCTTCATATGTATTTAGTATTCTTTCATATAAAACAGAGACATGTTGTATGTGTTTACGTTATGATTGTGTAAAGAAAAGTCTGATTTTTTCTTGAATCTGTTTTCGAAACTGAATTTTGAACGTAGAGAATAATTTTAATATTGTGAGCCTACGCGCTATCAGATCATTATCGCCAAACGTACCCAAAATGTAAGCATGACTCAGGACGATCGACAGATTGGAACAAGAGAGCACAGACATATTGTATTTCGGCCTGGTACAGTAGGCTTTGTTGTATGAATACCTTTGTTGACAAGACTGTCATTAACATGTCAACGACCATGGAACAACAATTGACGTGCTATTGGCAGTGCCTCTGCATGGGTTCCGAACACTACACTCTCATACATCGCATAGAACACAACCTAATGAGGCTTAGCGTATCTGGAAAATAAATATCACCGTTTACCAACTGGTGTTTTCTATGCAAGTGTAACTACATTATGACTATTTTATCGACACATTTTCTTTACCAACCATCATTACCCGTTGTTCCGATACGTGTTAAGTTATGTTAGCATTTCTTACAAATGTACATTAGACGTTTATCGTGATTGGCTAGCCAAGTTTAACCATATCGTTTTGGGACGATGACCCACATTGATATTTGACATAATCAGGTTTCATATGATCATTCACAATCGTACGTTTGGGTTGTTTGTCAAGGAAGGCGTGACAATTAGCATTATGTTATGGAACCTAGATGTTATGTTTTAGAATTGGCTTTTATCGGTATGCATTCAATACTGCACTTCGCGATGTCAAATGGTAACGGTAAATGCCTGCGAGCTTAAATTTGAGTAATAGCCAACACTTAACATAATACGTAATCTATGTAGCTCTGATCTAGTATTCCACACGTTTCGATCACCGGTTACACTTGCCATGTCGTGGTACTGACAGGGCCACACATAAAACCATGCACGTTGTGTAATGGCATTCCTGCTGCGGTTTCAGATACGAGTCATGTGTTTGATATTGACCCTGTCACGGCCGTGATGACACTGAAAGACGCATCGACACTGAAGGGAGGACAGCTTTTGAGTGTCCTGGTTAAGGTGCGTGTTTCTTATTCAATACAACGTCGTCTTTATAGCCTCTTGAAAAGATGGCTTAGGTCAGGCGTTTCGTCTTTGTCGTAGTAAAGCTGTCCCTTACATGGTTATTTTTCATGGTGTGGTGATACAATGGGTGACTGCTCAAGCAAAACTCTTTCACAGTTTGAGAGCCACTAGAGTACCTAGGTGTGATCGTTGTGACGTAACACAAGCTTTATCTGAGGTCATTTTAGCAAAGTATTGACGCAGCCACTCTTTCCAAATGTAGCATACTATTAATGGAACAGCATCGCATCATCGTCGTTTTATATTAGTTGGTTGTAAGACCACTTATATACGTTCAATAATACATGATCTAATAATTAACTTCACGCTTCAGAAAATCTGTGATTGGGATATTCATAGTGAAAACAAACTAAAATATCAAAATCATCAATAATTGCAGATGCCCAGTGAGAATGACGCGTGGTTCGCCTTGCCGTTCTATGTAAAATAAACAACATCAAGAAAATGTTTATTGTTTATTTAATACGGATATAAATATATCCCTCCGGTAAGTAAAAATGCACATGACATTAAAACGTGTTTAAAATAACTACCAAAACGTAACAAATAAAACAGTCATTTCCAGCGTTAATCGCATTTTCCACAATTTCGTATTTCTTCCCGTGTGCAGGTTACCCAGGAGAACAACAACGACCGCTATTCAAGCGCCCTGGTTCCCGTCACAGTCCAAGGGGTGAACATCCACGCGCCGCAGTTCACAAACGACCGCCAGGTGATCTCTGTGATGGAGAGCGTTCCAACGGGAACGTCTCTCGTCACCGTTGTCGCTACTGACTCCGACCAGGTAGAGATCTAAATCACCCAGCTTCTCCTGATAATCTTCCAACAGTACACCAATCTTCCAACAGTACACCAACATGGTAACATAAAGACTGAATACCTTTTTCTTTAACATTCGATACACGTGTGTGGTGATTGATCCATTGTGCGAGTGTATCAAAATTATAAATGTGACCTTGGTGTGGTGTGCAATTTTCGTCACGCCATACCAGGTGTTTCTGTAAAATGGCGCATTATTTCGAATCATTACCGATCTCCAATCACATAAATGACTCGGGTAAGAAACGGTAGCGCCACCTAGCCAAACATCATTATGTACACCACAGCCTCCAGCGTCCACAACACAACATACTTCGTCGATTTTCATTTTGCGAATGAGTCCAAAGCCATATTTCATGTGTCATGATATTTCAGGGAGCCGCGCTTTCATACAGCCTCGCAGTGGGAGGGGACGCGACGAAGTTCTCAATTGATCCAAAGACGTAAGTGTGCTTCAACCATCAGTTACGTAATACTCATAACACGTATGTGTTATTGCATTACGTATGTACCATGAATTATTGTAGATTTAATAACGACCTTGTTCGTTTTGTTGTTATGTGCCGTTGTCAATTTCTTTGTCATCTTTCCCGTAAACCCTGGCAGGGTGGAGACCACAGCATCCTGTCTGTCCCTCCCTCTCGACTATACTTCTTCTCCTATCCCGATTAATTGCCGCATTACTTGACATTTCAGGATAAACTGACACGTCAATTGACCGATATGCGCCATTATATTACAACTTTAATATTATTTTAGTCTAACATTGATTTCTACATGTCTCCAACAAATATCCATTTCAGAAGGAACAACAATAATACAGTTGTAACTGTGTTTTGTTGCAGCGGGCTCATTAAAACAACGGAACAACTCGACTATGAAACGACGACACAGTACAACCTTACAGTCAATGTCACTGACGGAGTTTATGTAAGTACCTATAAATAGTTTCATTATATCAACTTTGTTGTGGCACGGTTGTGTCTGTCTTGTATTATAATGTGACCACGAAACCGGTCAATCCATTTGTAAACTCACGTAAACGTTGACATTTGTGTTTGTGTGATCAGTTATCACATAACGTAGACATCATAACAATTTTATTTTAGATCTAAATAATTGTTTATGGTGGAGTGTGGCTTAATAACACTAGCTACCCGGAGATTAATAATATACCAAAGAGAAAGTTTGTTAATAACAAGTCGTTATGAAAAAGTAGTATCTTCGTTAACGTCAAATCAATGAAGCTAATAGAACCCAGGAACGCAAAGCAGTCAGTAACAGAACAAAGTGTTTATTATCTTATTGCAAAGAATTCATTCTCATGTAGGGCAGTACATGAACAAAATAAGCTACTAACTAACTGTTAATATGCCTAACATTTACTGACAAGGCGGGCTGGCGTTACTTAATACATTATCAGCAAATGTTGTGTGAGTCATCTCATGTTGTGACTCCAAATATGTCTCCCTGTGACGTCAGACTGACAGCGCGGTCGTCACGGTTGACGTGTTGGACACAAACGACAACAACCCTGTCTTCAGCCAACAGGAGTACGTCTTCAGGGCCTCCCGTCCAATCAAAGACAACAACCTTCTGGGAACTGTTCAGGTGAGCCCAATCACATTTACTAGACAACGTTAAGAACATCACGTTGTTTACAATGCGAAGTTTACGGTATGATTTTTCAACCATGCATGATGGTTAAGAGAAATTATGAACACGGAAAGAAAGTCACACAAATGTTTTTGTTATGTAACATTACAAAAGCTTCTTTACTGAAAAATGTCATTGATATTTTATGTATTGGATAACATTAATTTGCAATGAATGTATCACATGTATCACGCTACAGTACTGAGACATGCCAACAACCAGCGAAACAGAATACTGTAAAAATCGAATCAAAGTCAGGGTTTCACGTTGCTAAATTTGTACGAATATGTGACATAGTATCAGTTTGTTATACTATATCTTTCGAACGCGATGTTGTCAGGTATCGGACAAGGATGCTGGAACGATATTCACCTTCCGTATCTTGGGCAACCAAACGTAAGTCGAACAAGTTATTCCACATGTCGTTTTTGTTTTGTAATAATTAAAACATCATAGATGGTTGATCTACGTAAGTAAGGAGTTGTGAACGAAAAAGAGAAACTTCTAGAATGAAATGCAAGCGTTATTAACAGAAGCTGTTGTTAACAGAAGCTGTTAACAGACGATAACTACTAAATGGTGAAATGCATTATGTATAGTCGATTTATACGTGGCCGGTGTGGTCGTTACTACAATGATAAGGAGCGTATCACTTAGACCACAAGGTCACGACCATGAGAGCCACCGTAAATGTATCGAAAAGTTCGTTGGGCCTGACGCTTTTATTTTGACAAGTGGCTATACTTTATTTTCATTATAAACGATATAACAACATCAGAAGCAGTTTACTTCCTGACGTACTGCTGTTTCGCCTTCAGGTTGTTTTCAATCAACGAGGCCGGTGAAGTAAGACTGACAGGAGATTCGGCGACCACATCGAAGGGAAGCTACGAACTGTTCCTCGTGGTCCAGGACAACGGCCAGCCGCCTCGCCAGGACTCGGCAGTCATCATCGTCGTGCTTGACCCGGTCAGTGAGCAAGTGGCCCAGGTCACCAACCAAGAGATGGACATGGTCGCCATCATTCTCTTGTCTGTCTTCTGTGGTTGTCTCCTCCTCATCATCGTCATCCTCGTTGTCTACATCTACAAGAAGTGAGTATTTCTTCTGAGTATATCTTCTGGTGACGAATCAGCTCTTTATATTGCGTTTTGTTGTCGAATAGCAAGTTTTGTTGAGAGAGGTGTCTTTACGCCTACTTTCGTTTGTGTTTAGTGGTTTTAACGCCGCCATCTTGTTTTCTTTATTTTATTTCTAGTAATGGTGCTGTATAATTTCTCGTGTATGGAAACTTACAAAACGACATCTTAGTCATGTTTATATTTAGTCTGGTTCCTAACTCCGAAGATATGATAATAAGTCGAATTTGGTGGCCGTATTGGATGTTCTCACTTTTTAAAATTTCCCAAGCGGTAAGAATTCCACATGGATAGTGTCATTGTATATTATGCTAGAGGAGATGAATAGTTAACAATTAAAACAGTACATCAAAAGAAAAGGGTTTAGGTAAAACAATTGCACTGTGGCTAAGTAAACATAACGATATATATGTTTACGTTATTTGTATTTGTCCTGCATCAAAAACAATTAACATCCACAAACGAAATCATGAAAACATAACTCCACAATAGGAGAATAAAATGAATTATATTGAATAGTTATATCTTAGACGGTAACATTTCACGTGTAGAAAACTGTCTGTGTCTTGGGTTCGAATAAATAAGTGTTCACCTAAACGGAGAGATGCACTAACACTTGGTAGAAATCATTATCTAACCACGAAACAATTAGCCAATTTTTCCTGGCCGTAGGAGGCAAACAAAGCTGAACGACATAGCATTCATATCGTCCGTGTGGGGACGTGCAGGCAGGTATGAGCTGGTGTATGTACGCAGATTCTCGCTTGCTTTACTCCGCATGGTCAGTCTGCTCGACGTATGTTTGGCATGTCTGTAGACGCATGATAGTCATGTCGAACTTAGTCCTTCTTCTTCTCTTTAGACCCTTGCGGGGTTTGGCCCACATCACGTGGTCTGTCCCTCCCTTGCGACGAGTTGTTTCCAACTACTATGATCCTCTGCTATTCTATTATGATCCTCTGCTATTGTCTCCTAGTCTTGCCTGTTTACCCTTGTCCTATGGAAACATCTCTTCACACTATATATGCAACTCAATGTATGTTTTCCTCCTCTCTTTTTCAACAGTCCCTAAGGCATTCTCTGTATTGTTCCTGCCCACCTTAGTCTGCTCCCAACTACTTTCATTTTCAGGTGTTTCTTCATTCTAATATCGTCGTTTAATTCACCATACATCCTTCAATAGTATACTAATTTATTCCCGAATGTCTATACATTTGAGATTTCGCATTAAATAAATGATTCGTAGAGCTGAGCTGACCACTCGTTTGCCATAGCTTATATTCCCATTTCTGTCTAGAGCTTTAGTTATTTCATAGAATGTTTAGTATACCATTGCAACGTACTCTAGAAGAATTTTGTTAATTAAAGCTGGGTTTAAAGTATCTCGAGATGAGTACTATCAATATTCATTCCTATAGCCTTTAGTGTTTGCTTAAAATGCATTTAGATAATATAATTTTTAACGGCGGTTGTATACAATATTAACATATTTAGGTACGACTGTAAGCAAACGAAAATGTTAACCGTGCTAAACGTTTCGTTAATTCTTAGTGTTACATAAAGACCACGATATTCCTCCTAATACAAACAGATAGTGTAAACAGTGTTTGTTTCATTTGTATCGGTTGAATGTCACTGTATAACATGAATATAGAAGTGCACATCGATCATATGTATCTGTGTTTTGAATGTTGGGACAATCATTATACTTTGTTTATTGGACAGGTTCTGGTGTTTTTCTTCTTTTCTGCTTTACGTTATGATTTATACTACATTAATGTTAATTACACACAGTTTGTACTATTACCTAGTCTTTATATTTGCTTTTGTTTGATCTCTTTCAGTGGAAAACAGGATCCTCCCACAAATTTCGTTAAATCGTAAGTATTGTAGCTACTGGAACTTAATATTAATACTAAAGATTATTCTGTGTATGTTTATTCCACAAATTCATTTAATTCGTTTTTGTTATTAACGTGATAATGCGAGAACACCGATTGTTTGACTTGTTGTGTGCCATTAGATATATCGTATTTTCCACGTACTTCGCAGGAAGTCGTTCGAAGGTGAACTTAACTTGCCCGGAGAAGGCTACAAGAGTTACTACGACGACGAGTCCGAAGGGGTCGCGTACAGTCCAAAGTCTCGCCACCTCGCGAAGTACAATGATATTCCTGCTGATGCCGAGGACAGCACTACGCCTCAGGAGAATCCGTTCACAGGCGGTGACAACCCTGCCTATCGTAGTTCCATCACCCCACGTTTCATGCAAGGAGGTGTACGCGGCAGCTGCACATACACGTCGCGGAGTAGCAATTCCAGGTGCGTGTAGGAGAACGAAATGCAAAGCTCGAGTTGCAAACACATACATGCTTACACATGCGCACCACACACGCATACACGCATACACGCACACACAAACGCACGCACACGCAAACACATACACTCAAACACACATACACACGCACACGCAAACACACAAATAGACACGCGCGGGGGTGCGCGCGCACGCACACACACACACACACACACACACAAACTTGCATACAAAGCCGCTGATATGTCACAACAAACGAGCATGTTCTTCCAAGCTGCCGAGGAGCCGCTATCAACTCCACCTAGTCTCCTTCACTTAGTCTCTTTATGATGATTTGTGGCAATTAGAACAAAGGGACAATAGGCAAGGCACACATGGGGCATACACCCGGATTATTACTAGCTATTAATGGGTTACACTCTTTTTGTTTTTAGTAATCTACAATGTTGAACAGCTAGCCGGGTAACGATGGTCTTTTCTCTTGTGCTACAGTGGTCTTCGCTGCAGTCAGCTCAGCGACTCGTCAATGGTCTGTCGGATGGCGGAGGTGCACCAGATGGACTGCGACACGTCGGTGGCTCCGACGGACGAGATGGAGGACGTGTTGGGTGGACAGACGGTCAACGACAGCGAGCCGAGTCTTGCCGGCAGCACAGACAGGTAGCCTACTGGTGGGAATCATGTCTGCCTTCTTCTTCCATGAGCCGTGTCTGTCGCAGGCAAAACCGCTCTGTTTGTAGCAGTTATGTTGCGCTCTTTCCGAACCAAACTGTTTTATTCCCTGATGGCTTATGCAAATTTTCTTTCAATCTCCCCTGTTGTTACTAAACCTTCTAACTTTTCCTTTCTTATTAACATTTTAACAGCCTACTATGAACCTTGCTTATTCTGTTCTAATTTTGGTCATGATCTTTCGTTCTGACGTGGTTGTTCTGAGGATGTCTTCATTGCTTTTCTTTTCATTCCATGTCTGCCTTATATGTAAAATAAAATGCCGTTTTTGTTACAAAATAACATTGAAAAACTCCTGCGTAAGAGATTCTTATTATAAATATATGACACCTATTTAGTGTATTCAATGTTATCCCAACATATTGCTAACGCCAATTTATAATCCTCCCTTGGCGGTGATGAGTCAAACCTCCGCGAGTCTGTTCGGATTCACAGTATATCTATGGGTACCACACCTTTAAATGCATATATAAGTATGCTACCTTTAGGAGGGCAGTCTGACAGTATCGTCTCCCAGGTGTCGAGGCCCACTAGCCTCTTCCTATCTCCAATCGCTTCCTTGGACAACTTGCCTATGGTTTGCTAATTGGAGATTCATGTAGAACACACAAAGATAATTAGTTGGAGTAATTGACTCACAACACAAAGTGTTTGCGGCTGTTGATGATCCACCCTCCATGGAGCGCCACTGTGGCTGTACAATTGCTTTCCCTGGAAATATTTAGCATGCTTTAATTGGCGACAGCAGAAATTTAAAACGGTCAGAGGATACGAGTTTAATATCCAACGTATGTAATTGTGCAAACTGCAATGCATGTCTTGATGCTTCGTGGATGGGTAAAAGCTAGTACTATTGATCACCGCAGCTATCAGCAGAGTACCAGTTGGTGGAAACGCTACGATGCCGTTTTGTTTTAGCTAGATCGTGTGCGTTTATGATTGTTTTGTATTATTGTAGCGTATTGTCTTGGCTTGCAGGGAAATCGGCAGCACACAGAGACTAGTTAGTAGCCCGCACGCACGTGTCACGTCTCGGCCCAATTCTCGTCCCAATTCACGCGACTCCGTAGCCACAAAATGCAGTTCGCGCAGTTCGAACGCCACGAGAAAAGATGGGTGTACCTCTTTTGGCGAACCTCAGCATCCGACCTCGCACAGACAACAGGTATGCATGCGTGTCTTTCTTTCCCATTCAGAGCGTCCTACGACAACAAGCATGCAGAGGTGACAATTAAACCTTTGATGAAACCGTGAAAACAACCATCTTTCCTATAACTTAGATTGATATGTACTGAAGCATTGTCATCATATAATGATGCAAATTTTAAGTATAAACAACTGTATAATGGTTTTATTCGTTACCCATCAGCAATAGTGAATGCGTTACTTCTAGATATATCCAAAGAACGGAAATACATGTCATAGAGACGTTCGCCACTTAACTCAAGTATCCTTTGTCAGTAAGATGACGTCCTGGTCGGATGATGTCATCACACACATGTGACAGGTCGTAGTTACATAATAGACAGGGTCTAGCGAAGTGGAACTACTACACAGGGAGTTACAGAAGGAAAATTCACATGGAAAAGGCAACACGAATACAAAACACAGAAACACCATTCAACCGAGAAAACGGGAGTTACGGGCTGTCACTGTTGTGGAGCACAGTGGTGCAGTGTTTAGAGCATCGTGCTTTCAATGTAGAGATTCCGAATTCTTTTGCTGCCATTACGAACATTGGGCAAGTTCATTCATTCCTCGTTGCTCAAGTTCATTTAGCTGTATCAGTGAGTACCTGGCTGTAGACAGTGGTGGACGTTTGTGTAAGAATACTCTTCGCGAAGTGACTGTACCGTGGCTGATTGCATCCTAGAGAAGTCAAGGTGGTGTTCCAATGAACAGGTCGGCCAGTGAGAAGTGTGAAGTGCTTTGAGCAGTCGTAAGGAGTGGATACAGCGCTATGTAATAACTTACCTGTACGTTTACGTGTGTATGATGACGTCGTCAGATCAGGACGTTATACGTACTGACGAAACCTACTTCACAAGAGGTATATACGACAGATAATGCTAATCTTTGGATACATTTAGATGAAACGTTTTTAATAAAAACGGACCATCCTGAAGAATGTTCAGTAATATACATATGCATGTACAACACGATGTTACCGACTGACAGCCGCAACTAAAATGCATGTTTGCTTTCTTTTGCAGCAATCAGGGCATCCCTCCATGAGCGTCCGACCACCGGCTGGAGGCCGACCGGGGATCACGGTCTACTACTGACCACCAGAGAACGCGCCTGTGTCTACTACTGACCACCACAGCACGTAGCTGTGTCTACTACTGACCACCGGAGAACGCACCTGTAGCCGAGACGTTTGATTATTGACTGTGCGTCGAGTACTCCAGGTGGCGCGTGGGGCGAACGATTTCCGTTTCCGGTGTTGCTCATCCTAGCGAGCCAGGGGGTGCCGCTGATTAAGTTCGTGTCGATACCCTGGTACATCGACTTGCCGACTCGCTAGAGTAAAGACACATTCGTAACGTCCACGTCGAATATAGCTTCGTTTGTCTGCGTTCAACCGGACCTCTTGTTCGGGCAATCTTATGGCTGATGTGGGGTGAACACAAACATTAATGTTATGCGTTATTGGACGCACCGATGCGCATTTAATTCCGCACAGACATTATTATACATTATGCGATTCAGCGATCCACACATACATCTGAATTGCATGCTCCAAAGGAATAGCGGAACAAATATTGTTTTATAGTTGTTTGTATGCATTCGTGCAATATCATGCAGCACTGCCGCTGAATATATTCGTTACTATTGTCTGTAATCTTAGAGCGCCTGTGTTTGTGTGTGTGCGTGTGCGTGTGCGTGTGCGTGTGTGTGTGTGTGTGTTCGTGCGTGTTTGCCTGAGTACGTGGGTTCGTTCGCGCGTGCGTGTGTGTAGAATACAATGGCCCAAAACACAATGTGTGCACTGGCGAATATATATATATATTTTTATACTTTAAATACTAACGCCTTAGTGATGTTTTTGTGATGCATTCTGCAAGTAAACATGTTTCTACAGTTTCCTGTATTAGATTTAGTCTTGTATCTACAATATGGCGTTACATTACAGGAATTACACTCTTGTACCATCTGCTGTACATGCATATACATTGTTTGACATTCTCATAATTAATGTATCCGACTTGCATAGACCTAATTACTACAATTAAGTGTTTTTTTCATTTGTAAAACAAATTGAGTTCATTGCCAAAGGGGACGATTGGTTTAAGCCAAGAGTTCAACAAGTGTACATTATTTTATCTTCGTTTCGTTTGATGCACACCAGGACAACAGCACATTGTATTCACGGGTGCTCGATAATCCTCCTGCTTAGTTCTCATCTCATGGTCATTACTTTAGCCCCTATACTTCTAATATTAGGCTACCTGTATGGTAAATATCTCCTCAGAAACATATGTTTACAAAGTTACTCAAAGCCAAATGATTCGAGGCAGGACATGGGAAAGACAGCAGTGGCGGATCACCAAAGCGATCTGCATGCAACAATGTCAGACGTGAAAACGTAATCGAGAATTATCAAAGTGCTCCACTGTGGGAGAATACTATCCTCAAGCTACAGAAGCAGCAACACAAGCAGGTGAAGATGTGACAAGGTTTGAAATACAGCACACAAAAAAACGATATATGTGCAAGTAAGCCCTACACACAGTTCCTTCACCAGAACAACTAAGGGAAACTGCATGCGTAACGTATCTTGCGTCAGAGATTGGTGCTTTGATGCAACATCTCAACTGGCTGTCTTGTGTTGAAGAAGTACTGGCTTCACTCACAATGCAACACTCAGCAACACATCACCAATGCAGGATGATTAGAATGTTGTTCTCCAAACTGCTCAGGCACGACTGATACTGATCCAGTGATGCCACCGCCGTTATAGAGAACCATAATTCAAGGACAGGGAAATAGTGGTCCATTATGAAGTTGCAGAATATGTGGTTGCATTATTCGAAAATAAATTTCTCTTCGGGTGTCATATTTGACACGGTCAGTTTTTGAGACGTGTTACGGTCATTTTGTTATGTATCATGGTAATTTTGTTCATCATCGCGCGCAAGGGACGCTGCTGATTATATCAGTCTCAATACACTTAAAAGATCATCTTACAAAATGCTGAATTTAGGCTGAGCCAATCGTCTCGTTGCCTTTCAAGATTCGGCTGTTTTCACTTCGGCCAATCATGGTTGATATTACATTTGATATTCGGGAAGTAGAAGTAATTTGAATACACATTATAGCTCATCCACTCGTGGGAATTATCGAACGGGTAATTATATTGGGAGTTCCTGCTTGGTGTGTGGCGCGGACGTCTGTGCATCATAGTTCCCATAGCACGATCGGCGGAGGCAGATAGATCTAGGAAAACGTACAACCAATTTAGCTAACTTCCTAAAGTCTAGGGATGCACGGGATCAGCCCGTGGAAGGCCTGTCATCAGTTCGTTAATTCCGTTCCGTCGCATAAAATATACATTAATCTAGATGTTATGCCTACATGTTGGGTGACAGGTTGTACTATCATTATCATCACCATCATTGTGCAGCCGTAGTGTCCCATAGCTGGGCGAAGGCCTCATTTCCAAATCTGCCTGTCTTACGCTATCATCTGCCAGATGGTTCCCTTCCAGTACTCGTCTAGTTCGTCTCTCCACCGTCTCGCCGGTCTTCCTCTAGATCGTTCCCCTTTGTTAGGTATCCAGATTGTGATACGCAATGTCCATCGGTTATCTCGTAGTCTGTTGATGTGCCCTGCCCATGTCCACTTCTGTCTTCTGATTTGTCTTTGTCTTCTCTCTTACAATTTTCCTCAAAATGCACGAGGACTATATTAATATTTAATTATGCATGAAGTATCAGTCTCATGCGAAGCACACACAAAATGAAGGCGATTTCATCACTGTCCTGCCTTGTTCCGCCGCCAGTACTGCGGTTCTGCTAGTCTCGCTTAACACGCTCTCGGCTGGCTGCGTGACTTCGCCAGGAAGATAGTCTGGCTCAGAGTCGCGTTTTATAATATAATAATATAATAATTGCTTTATTCACAGACTCCATGCAACATACAAGTACATTATCATGGTTCTATAGTTGTGTTATAACAATAGTTACAATGTACAGAATGTAAAATCACCCGTCAACAAAATGTATGTACAGGGAATTGAACCAATATTTCCATATTCTTGACATGTATTTCACGTCACTATTAATACTGTTACAAATCAATATGTTTTTGAGAACTGCAGTCGGCATATAAACCTATATGTCAGATTTCTAATAACAGCAGCACAGTTAGGTAAATTATTGTTAACAAACATTTCACTAGCACTACAGTATCTGTCATAACCTAACACCATTCGAAATATATTGTTGTAAGAGACATACAATTTCCTGATTGCATAGTTATGAAAATTCCACCATAGATGGGCAGTATACATAGGTGAGCAAAAAGTAGTAAACAATGTCTTCTTTACATAATTTGAACACATATGAAATTTTCTTATGATCATGTTGCCTTGTGCATACAACTGGCGACATTGTCTAGATATATCATTGTCATCTAGCATACTATTTGAAATTATATGACCCAAATATTTTACAGATTCTACCTCACATAGTTTGTCGTTACCAAGCATAAAACTTGGAAATTTAACATTCTTACAACTCTTGTTTCTAATTATCATGACCATACTCTTTTTGGCATTGTACCTTATGTCATGAGATACTCCATATTGATCACAGACGGTGAGAAGGGTCTTGTAATCCCCTGCTGGACGGACAAAAAACTACAAGATCATCAGCATACATAATATTATTTACACAATTATATCCTACATAACATCCTGTATTACAACTAGTTTTGACTGCCCACTTGTTGACAGCCATAAGAGCTGCCACCTGGTGAATCTGCATGTGATTAAAAGGCACGAAACTACGAAACAAAGTTTAATGCCGGTTTATTTTGTGTGTGACATGTTTCAATATTATAAGTTTAATGTTGAATAGTTGTTATAGTATAGTATTATCTGATAAAAGTGTATCATTATTTAATTTGTTATTTCATAGTTGGCCTGAGAGCCAATCATCGTCTCTACCTAAATCTGGGGTAAAATCCCCTACCGGTAACATCGGTAAGCGCGACAGCGGTTCTGCCTTCGAGAACGACAAATGGTGGCGCCCCCTCACGATCATTCATTCCGCCCTCTTGTGGACTACATTGGAACGTCGGCTGACAACCGCCAAATTTTGAAATCGTGCGAAGTGTTGTATTGAAATATTTGCAAAATGCTTGTACAAACAGTTTCAGATGACCAGTCTTCCGTCCTCATGCATTTTGAGGAAAATAGGTTGGCAACCTTTTCAGACTGGCCATTCGAGAAAGACTGCAGTTGTACACCGGCCAAGGTAAATGTGAGAAGTATAATGCAACACGTATTATCGCTCACCCACTCTTGCTGAACTCTGCCGAGTGATTAGACGTTAGAGTACCGTTTCTATTATGTTTCGTTTCGTGTACAGCATCGTGAGGAATGGCACCGGTCAGTGCAGAATCCGGACTCACCTCGATTTCGCCGGTATAACTTGAGTTAAAACTCAAGTTATCAGACAAATGCAGCCATATGAGAGTAGGATCATCAACCATAAGAAATGACAGCTACACACTGGAACCTAATCATATAGGCTTTTGACTCATCACTAAACTTTGAGGCACATATGTCGGAAAAAAATAATAAAGCCAATTCAATGATGGGGATAATTCGTCGCACTTTTGATTACATGGATGAACAGTGTTTTTCTACTGTTTTTTAATCTCTCGTCCGTCCACATATTGAATATGCAAATCAAGTATGGGCACCGTTCTTAATGAAACACATTACAGCTCTTGAAAATGTTCAGCGTAGAGCAACCAAATTAATTCCAGGTTTTAAAGATCTTGAATACAATGAACATCTGCAAAGACTAAAATTACCAACTCTGTCATATCGTCGCCTCAGAGGAGACATGATTGAAATGTATAGGATTTTAACAGACAAATATGATACAGCTGTGACATCGAACTTTATAACTTTGAGGGATACTGAATCATGTACGCGAGGACATCACCTAAAAATATTCAAAGGACGTTGTCGGTTAAACATTAAAAAAAATCATTTATACACCAATGCACGAACGTATGGAACAGCCTCCCACAGTCTGTGGTAGAGACTCCATCAGTCCAGTCCTTTGAGGGAAAATTAGACAAATTATGGAAAAACCACCCAATTAAGCTCGATTACACAGCCCCACCCCTTTTATGGAACAACTCGTCAGACGCATGCGCACCATATAGTTTGACGACAAACATCAGAGCTGGCGTAAGAGGCATCACAGCCTAGAAGCCAGAAGAGGACCTGTAAGAACCTGTGAGTTAAAAAAAAATGCCTAATTTTCTCAGTCTCAGAGCGTTAGTTCCATCATTCAACATCATGATCATCCCAGACATACATATATTATGAAAATATTGTGTCTTAATGCACTTCTGAAGCCCAAATAATGACCCAGTGTGCGGTTGTGCGTTACCGCATTTAACAAGATTGTCATCCAGAAAATTAACTCTAAATGGCAGGTGGACAAGGAAGACTTTCGGCTTATCGAGAGTCCAATAATTTTAATCTACGTGTATCCCGGCCTTTTAAGGTATGTGTCAATTTTATTTTTAAACATATTCACGCTACTAGCACCAACGCAATCAGGAGACAATCTGTTCCATTCATTTACAGTCCTTTGTGAGAACTTTCTTATATCTAATCTACACTGCTCCTTTACTAATGTTACTTCATGTCCTCTGGTCCTTCTATCTTTCTTAACCGAGACAAAATATTTCTATCAATATTTTTGTAACCATTCAATATTTTAAGCACTTCTATCTGATCTCCTCTCAATCTCCTGGTCTCCAGGGTTGTTAAACCACATTGTTTTAGGCGTATTTCGTAACTAAGGTCCCTCAGTTTAGGTAACATTTTAGTTACTCTCCTCTGTACTCTTTCTAACATATCTATGTCCTTTCTGCGATGTGGCCTCCACGCCTAAATACAATACTCTAAATGAGGCCTAACTATTGTTTTGTACAGTGGTATTATTAGCTCTTTTTCCTTATACGTTATGTTTCGTCTAATTAATCCAAGGATTTGATTTCCCTTTGAAGCAGTAATACCGCACTGCTCTGAAACCTTCATATCAGCACTAATGGTTAACCCTAAGTCCTTTTTTTTAACAGTAGTACTTAGTACAGAACCTCCCATTGTATATTGTACATCTTCATTCCCATGTCCTGTGTGGAGGCATTTACATTTCCTAAAATTGAACAACATTTGCCATTTTTCAGACCATTTTATTAACCTCTCAAGATCATCTTGTAAATGTTGTCTATCTCCATCACTTTTAATCCTTCTAAACAATTTTGTATCATCCGCAAATTTCAACACCTTACTTATTATATCGTCATCCAGATCGTTGATATATATTAAGAATAATATAGGTCCCAGTACTGATCCCCGTGGTACCCCACTCAAAACTGATTTCCAGTTTGAAGCCTCCCCATCAACTACTACTTGTTGTCTTCTGTCAATTAGCCATTTTTCTATCCAGTTAATTAAACCATTTCCTATGCCGTGGGCCTTTCGTTTAAGCAGTAACCTTTGATGTGTCACTTTGTCGAAAGCTTTCTGAAAATCTAGGTAGGTGATATCTACTGGTGATCCCTCGTCTACCCACTTAGTGATATCTTCCAAAAAACATAACATATTTGTTAAGCATGACCTCGCTTTTAGAAACCCATGTTGAGATGGGTTTAACAAGTTATGTTTAACAAGAAAATCCACCATGTGATCTTTAATTAGTCGTTCTAATAATTTGCAAATCACTGACGTTAAACTCACTGGTCTGTAGTTCTCTGTCTTGTTTCTGGAACCTTTTTTAAATAACGGTATAATGTTCGCTTCTTTCCATTCTAAGGGAACCACTCCCTCTTCTAATGACAAGTTGAAAACTGGCAAGTGGTATGCTAATTTGTTCTACAATTTCCAATAGTAGTTTGGGCGATCCCATCCACTCCAGGTGATTTATTATCCTACATAGCCCTAATTTTCTTAGCTACCATTTCCGATGTTACAATTAACTGTCCTATATAGTCTGAATCTGCCCCCTTGAACTTAGCCTCTGGTACTGGCAGTGAACTAATATCTTCCCTGGTAAACACTTAACTAAAATACTCATTCAGGTCTTCTGCCATTAAGAATTCCTCTGATATTATATTTCCAGCACTATCTTCTAGAGGACTGACCTTATCCTGAACTTTCTGTTTGCTCTGAACATATGCATCAACACTCTTGCTGTCTAGTTTTATATTACAAGCTAATTTTTGTTCGTAGCTACTCTTCTAATTTCAGTTGTAGCTTGGTTTAGTGTTTCTTTATAAATGTTGTAGTCTTCGTCATTTCCAGTACGTCTATATGACTTCCACATTCTTTGTTTGTACTTAATTTTTCTAATGGCTTCTTTCGATAAGTATTTCTTTCTGGTCCGTTTCCCTTGTTTTTTGAAGGGAACAAATTTATCTACGATGCACTCTATTTCATTCTTTAAGATATTCCAGCATTCTGTTGCTGTCTTATTCTTCAGTGTGTTATTCCAGTCTATCTTTGCTAAATATTTCCCCATTTCCTTATATCTTCCTTTGTGGAAATTTCTCCTGAACTGCTTTTTATTATTTCTTTCTGATTTTATTTTGATGGTAAAATGTATCTGGTTGTGATTACTACTCCCCAGTGGCTCACATAATTTAACATTGTCAACTAATTCATTCTGTGAGGACTAAACTATGTCTAATGCATTCTCACCCCTGGTTGGCTCTGTTGAAACTGTCTTGTACTAAATCTAAAAACTTGTGGCCCTCACTCCCTGCATTGTGCACATAAATAATAAAATGAGCGATAAAAGTATTATAACAGCGTATGTTGATACAAACCGGGGCACTATTTACGCCTCAAAAATGCACCAAGACGCAATATTCTTAAATGTAAATACGCCTGGGATAATGTTGAACGATGTAACTAACGCACTTATGTATCAGTTTGACAAAATCGGGGTGGGTCTGGGAATTCCCATAATGCCTGGCCGTATTGGAATCGGTAGCAGCAAGCTAAACTATTGTGGCTATGAAGAAGGAGTGCTCATAGGCTTGTATTCGGGAATGCTGGATCATTAGTTGGAAACCTGGATGGCCTCTGTGTCCAACAGCCAAGTGTTATACGACACAGTGGGTATGTGATGGCTGAGTGTATGCTCTGGCAGGGATGTCTTCGAGGCCGTTTTGTATTTTGTACATCATGGATATGGTGAGCCTCGTCGTGTATCTGCAGTGTTCCAGGGATTGCCGGTTCAGTTGATAGAGCATTGAAGTTGGGCTGCTGTGGCGCCGCCAGTCATTGAATATATATATATCTGCCATCATGCCTTTGAACAATTGCTAGTGTGTTTATGTTTTGTTTGGTAGCTGGATCCCAAATGGCAGAAGCATACTCTGATGTTGGTCTGACATATGTTTGGTAGCAGTACGATTTGATGGGTCTGGGACAGTTGCTGGTATTGTGTTTGAGGAAGGCGAGGGCGCTATTGGCTGTCATAATGATGACATCTACATGGTGGTTCCAGGACAGTTTACCTCCGGTATAGATATTTACACACCTAAGTACTTTGCTGTGTAGTGTAGGTGTTCTCCCGAAGTTTCCGCCAGTTGCTTAGCTTTCTGCTGTTTCAATTTGGAGATGTAGTCTAATGCTAGGGCTAATTTGTGGTCATGAATGAAATAAACTGAGAGAATGGGTTTAGTTTTATTGGTAATCCGTAGTTTTCGTATTTGTCTGCATGAAAACTCACTCAGCCTGGTCTTCTCCCATCCCCGTACCCTACTGAGGTCCTCCTGCAGGATTATCAAGGAAGGGGGTTGGCATTCTTTTACGGGTTCCTTTCACTCATCCTCGCTCGCCAGGAGCACTGCTGATTACTGGCAGATCACTTTGCGAGACGCTGAAGATTAGCCAGTGGTATTAATATGTCGATCAACCACGTAGAAGTAGACATATAATTTGCAAGAATGTTCGGCTCATTTTTTAGCGAACAAGTTTCGTTAAGATTTGTTAAGTTTTTTTAATAGACAATTCCGATCACCCACTCGTGTGGATTTGGACTGTTGAGATTCCCTGAAGTTGCTGGCTTCGTCTTTTGAAACAGTACCATGTATCTATTCTAATATTCTCATATTGAGAAGATTATATTTAAGACGAGGTATTGTCAAGATCGTTTTAAACTGCTTGCCTCTGTTTGGATGCATTAAAGACGTGACTGACTGGACCTGTTTCAGATGGCTGAAGCCGGGTTCTACCATATCGGCTCAGACCAAGAGCCTGATCTAGTCAGATGCTTTGTCTGTCTGAAAGAACTAGATGGCTGGGAGCCAAATGATCTTCCATGGTGAGTGCAGAACCATAACACTTTAAAATACCACATTTTACTGTCTAATGACATAAGGCAAAATAAAATAATACCTGTGTTTCCGGTAACCTGACCGTCCCTAGTATTTCTGTGCGACCCTGTGCATTTTTTCAAAAACAAAAGAAAGATATTTGTTATGATGCCTCTAACCAAAAACTTCTTTTAATATTATATTATATTTCGGCAAAAGACTGTTACAACGATCATTCAACATAATAAAAAAATACAGATAATCATTGCAAAAGTCTTGAAAAGTAACAAGAATTTACCTTTTGGAACAGAAATTCCGCAAATCGTTGCGAAGTGTCATGGCACCCTGCTACCTCGTGTCAACTGACGTAAACAAAGACACGGGATGAAGATGCTAACATAAACCGTTTCGTGATCATTGTCTGGTTGTCCGCTAAGCGCATTGAAGACATGTTGTTAATTAAATATACTTGTTACATCATTAGAACACAAAACTCAAAGGAATAAAAACAGCCTAGGTTACACTGGTTCAAAGTGATATAGTCTGGGTTCTAATTCTAATAAATTCTGTTGGATGGCATCATATGTGGTGCTAGTTAAAATGTTTGAAAAAAAATAATTAAATTAGTGACACTGAGCGTGCATAGCCCATGGCTTGTGGGATTGATTTCTGAAATATATTGTCAATTTTGGCTGTGACATTACTTTCATTGCCCATAGTACTAGTAGATAGCCTTAGGCTTGATTTGATTTCAGTGTTTATAAATGATGCACACTGCAGCTTCTAATGTGATTTTATTTTAAAAGGTATTGGATTCGGTTGCTTTTGTTCGACTGTAACTCACATTGATGAAAGACCATTTAAATTCATGTGCAATGTGTTACAGCTTGTTTTGTTCCTATTAAAGGAAATAAAAACAAGGCATTAGCTAAAATCCGTTTTCTATGTGTACACAAAGTTTAACATTGTATGTAACATTTTAGAACATAAAAAAATACATTTGTAGCATAAATTCGTTTTTAAACCCGTCTGTGTAGCGATTCCCACTAAAAAAAAAAAATTTTATGAGCTACACAATCACATGGTAACGTGACATCACATATGACATATATATACTCGCATCAGGCCGACCCTTTCCATGCATTCAGAGCATGTTTACAAGGAGCATTTTGGGTCGAAACGAGCATCAGAATGAGTTATTGTGTGATATTCCGAAGTAATACAAACACTAGTCATCATAGAGGAACAAACAGTTATCTTACGGTTCCACATGAATCCAATTTTATTCAAAACAATGAATGCGAATGGGCCTACAAGTTGACCAGGTTTCGGTTTTCGTTGAACTTTGGCTTGTTTTCAGAATAATTATATCGATTGCAACCCACGGGACATAATCTACAACAATAAACATACATAGCAAACAGATATTGTATCCAGCTACAGAAAGTAACGTGTATAATATCACTACAATATTGATATATGAAGTAGGAGTTGTACAATTTATCATAACAACTTAAATCAGTCAGTGAATTTCTGTCGATATCGGTAGCTCAGCTGGTAGACGCATTGATTTCATGTCAGTCAGTTTACAATCGGGTGTTGCCGGTTCAAGTCTGACATCAAACCATTGATTTTCTTGACACTTTTTTGTTTATGTTTTCACAAAGGAAGATAAACCAAATAATTGTTATACTATGATGCACTGTATGTATATATTTTTGTAGTAATTATTTATTCGCCACAAAAATGAAAATATGGTAATTATATACAGGGCCCTGTATAGCAATGTTTCAAAATTTTATTTATGCAGACAAGTATAATGTAATGGATATATAACGTATTCATTATATATATACTGTACGGTAATATATGTGTTCTTGTCCATCATGACACGCGTTTTGTTTGGCAAGAACGCATGTTTGCGTTATTGATAGAACGCCGTGTGAAAGCTGTGTCGACTGCGGCCTATTTGATTCACGTGGAACCGTATTACATCGGAATATCACACAGTAACTCATTCTGACACTCGTTTCGACCCAAAAGCTATCTTTGTAAACATGCTCAGAATGCATGGAAAGGGTTGGCCTGATGGGAGTATGGGTCATATGTGACGTCACATCTCGGCATCCAAAAAGTGCACCAAAAATATGCATATTCGAAAATGTCCGGATGCACAGTATAAAATGTGGAATTTCTAATTCATTAAATTTTTTGGCTTGGTGGACATGGAAATAGACAGCAGGATGTAATATAATATGAATTCAAGCAATAGGTGTTTTCATTCCCTTTAAAGTAAACAGTGGGTTGTATGGTTTAACTAGATGCCATAGTTTCTCTTAATATTTCATGTTCAAATAATAAAACAAGTGTAGTTTTAGCATGATGACAGTGTTTTCTTTATCACATTAAGATACATATAATAGTACCTCCCAGTTTCATTCAAATGTGTCCATTTCATATTAATCCCAGCAGTGCAAGTTATAACATGCCCTTTTATAGACTGCCAGAAGTTTTTATTGACTAAAATAAAATATTACATCAGGTCTGCCTACCCTATTTTTTTCTGAGTAAATTTAAAAAAAATGTTTTACCTACCTACGCTATTTAAAAAATCAATGTTATAAGAAACACACCTATATATACCTCCGGGGTAACTGTAAATGATTACAAGTAATAAGGGTATCTGGCTATGTAGCCAGTCAGATTGGTATAAAATGTAATGGGAGTGCATAATGTTTGCACTGTAATTGAAAGATGGCTGAATGTATACCTAAATAGGTATGTTGATAATGATAGTGAAACAAATAATGCTGGGCTATGGACCAAATATCATATAATGCTGTACACCATGTGTATAATGTATATATGGGATGTTAAAAAGGGGCCACTTATTTATAAAAATTAATTTTTTCATTATTACTAAATAGCCAACATTGTGTAATGCAAGTAACCGTAACTCAAGTAGCTGGTTATTTAGACAACCACTAGTTTATAAATTAAGCGATTCCACAACTGTTGTTATCGATAATTACCCCCACAACATTTATTGTGTAATATTTATTATAAATAGTTATATAATTCTCTATCATGTGTTCCCCTGTATGTACAGTGTTACATATTTGCTACTAATCAAATGAAAATGAACAGTGTCTCTCCCCAAACTCCTAACCACATCTAGCTTTAGGAAGGGGATCACATGTCATAATACAATGGATACATTGCTATATAGAATAGTCACATGACTCAGAGTTGGACGTCTATACAGAAAAGTAATCCAGGGGGTCACTTCTCTATACAACATCATTGCGTTTGGTGTTTTGCAGGAAGGAGCACCGCGCCCACTCCCCCAACTGTCCACTGCTCAAGCTGAAGTGTCCAGAGGAGATGACCATTGCAGAGCTACTCAAGCTGACGGCAGCCGCAGAGACCAACATTGTGGTCAGTGTCTCACATGTCCACTGTCCACATACCAGCGTCTGCACACGGACAGAGTTGTACAGTTCAGTTCGTTAGACCTATCAGAATAATACTAAGATATTTATTTTATATACTCGGTACCACAGTTTCCTTGATAGTTCAAAGCACTGAAAGTAAGGGATCATCTCAGAATGTTGATGTCTAATATCAGACAAAATTTGTTTCATCTGGTCTCAGTCCCACCTGTCCCCTCAGACGAAATTGTGTTAACATTGATATGATGATACCAATATTAACACTATCAGCCAGAAGCGTAAAATATTGATGTCCGATACCAGATGAAACTCTCTGACTCTCCTCCGAAAGTAATTTAATTTTATATCGATGTTCTTAGATGATCCCTGGGTAAGTAATTTTTTTCTCAAAATAAACAATACAGTTGGTGGAAAGTGGGTGAACAGAAGGGCAATACTTATTAATGAGTGTCAACTGTATAAACATAAAATACACGGACAATATGTATTTAGTTAAATCTATATGTACTATATATATACACCAGTATATAATATTATATACCAGTATTCATTGTAACCTAATATATATATACACCTGTGCATAGAAAAGTACACTAAAACTTTGTATATAAAAACTTATTGTAAACAAAATGACCTCATTATGTATAAATGATTTTTATTTAAAAAAAACTGACAAAAGTAAATTGATTGTAATTGTTGGGGGATGTGTCTGTCACAATAGCTTCAGACCAATATGTAAAAAAACGTATTTCCTGTATTTTGACAGCTGGAGATTGGGGCAGGTGTTGAATTGTTTTCCTGTGCAGAGTAATATAATTATTTATCTGCAGTAAATGGTACATAGTTGGACACAAACAAGTGTGACTCTTTGCAAGGTTCTTGCATCAAATTGCAAATTGTACAAGTAATTACTGAACATTCTTCAGGATAGTTCGTTTTCAAATTAGAAACTTTCATTTTTCATATCCAAGAATCATGTTAAATTACCTGGTAGAGGCTTTCGTTGACGTGTCACGCCGACTTCATCAGTACCTATGACGCTGAATGACGTCATCGTACACTCATTCAGCGTCATAGGTACTGATGAAGTCGGCGTGACACGTCAACGAAAGCCTCTACCAGGTAATTTAACATGATTCTTGGATATGAAAAATTAAAGTTTCTAATTTGTACAAGTAATTGCAATTGTTATCAGATGGCTATATCGATTTGTCGTTTCCATACTTGTCATGTTTCTCATTCCATGCTATTTATGCATTATATGTTGTGTTAGCTGACATTGCAGTCCATGCTATTGTGTGTCAGTGGCACTCATTGTTATTATTGCACCACCCTCTAGTGACCATTGACCAGACTCTGACCAATTGCTTTACAGTCTCTGCCATCTTGTTTTGTGGAAGTGACCCACATGTGTATTTTCAGTTGTTCTGCCAATTAAATATTTCTTGTATTATGTAAATGTTTGATGGTGATATTCACTGGCATACAAGTACACAACGATACTGGTGTGAGAAAGAGACATTGGTGTAACCGTAAGAATGTATCTAAGTATAGTGTACGCTTAATAGAGCGAATGTGGTAACAGTATTTTCATCACAAAAACAATAAAATTGTAATTGACAGGCTTTGAATTGTAAGAATAAAATGTGTAAGTGTACTGATAACGGCTTAATCTGATTGACAATCAATGACACGCTTTGCATATTAGACGTTATTCCTATCGAAATCATGACCGTCACATTATATTATATAAACACTTTCCAGAAAAAATCTGCCAACCACCTGATTGCAAAATACGAAAAGTATGCAGAGGAAACGCGACACGAACTGGAGAAGCTAGCCAAGTGAGATCCCGCTGCATCCATGTTGGTTAGGTGGACATCAACCAGACTGGACGAATGTGCTGAATGCCACAGCAATGATGTGTATAATTTTACTAGTTAACAATTATAATAGAATCCACTTTCAGTGTGTACACCAACTCAATATTCCAATGACTGGCGTTAATTTAAAAGAATTACTTTGATGTGACTATTTGTGTAAAATGTATGCTAATGATGTATAACATAAAGGCGTCCATGATCGTTGCTTTTGCTGGAACACTTTGCTGCTAGCACAGCCTTAGTCAAACAGTATTTATTTCAAAACGTGGATAAGAATAATTACACGTGATTTCAGAAAGTCTGTTGTGATTTTATTCAATTCGTTGAGTGGGTATTACGGATCTTGTACGAGTGTATTTCATCATTTACAATAGTGTACATATATTACATCCATGCTATTTCGCAAACAGACACAACAGTACCGTACAGATTTACTTTTGCAAGTCATACCACATGTATTGTAGACACGTAGTTCTGTATCTTACCACAATTATTTTCTTTGCATACAATAAAAAATTATTCATCTATGTTGTATCAAAACAAACCTCACCGTGTTTTGTGTGTGGGTAAATTGGGTTACTAAAATGTCAATGAACCAAATGTATATACCTTGTTTTTGTTGTCGTAACTGTGTAGAATAGACGTGCTAATTAAGTCTCCCGCTTTGGATATTTCTTTTTTGCCAGTGCCACGCAGATCTGGTTTTACAAATAATGTGGTGAACCAATCAATGCAACGTATGTAAGCCGATTAAAAATGATTGTACATTGTTACATTTTGAATAAACAGTGGCTATAAAATGCATACACATATCGGATCCGTAGCCAGCTTTTCACAACGGGGTGTTACCAATGCAGACTTCAGGGGGTGCCACAAGTTCGCTTATAGTGTTCACCATGCAGAGGGCGCCACATTTTCACGTGGGGGGGTCATAATGCAAAGCCAAAGGGTTAGGTTTCTAACCGAAGGACAATAAAATAGGTATGAGGTTGGTGGACCGTTTTAAATACAACATTTGAGGGGTTCACATGAACTCCCCAGCTACGGGCCTGTATATATTATTATTATTCGAATTATGTTACCCAATTCCAAGCCCCCCCGTGCAAAGATATTCTAATAACTTGGCAACCCTGGCAATGGCGTAACGAGGCCAAGTGCTGCTGGGGGCAAGAGTAAAACATTTCGCCCCCCAAACAAAAGAACAAATAAAGTGCAGTAATGGAACACAGCCCACGCTCACGCACATAATGAGCAACGTCCTAAGACACGAACAGGTTCGGGAACGTTGTCTCGTGTCCCCATTTCACTACCCATTTAAGGAGATCGAGTGCATTCCAGTTTCTAGTCGTCTCTCCTGTTTGCTGTTCGTAACTATGGAGGTGACGTCGCACACGGCGTATCACCCCCTTCGTCCCTTCAGCAGCGATGTCGACGTAGGTGTGAGTTACTCGATCGATGGCAGAGTCGATATTTTCATCATTGGTTGAGTCCACCATATTGGTAAGAAACCCGAGTTTGTCGTTCACATCCATCATGTGATTTGTCCTGTTTCTTATCTCCCCGTGGAGTCAATCGATGATCTACAGCTGCTCTCACCTCTTCCTGTAGTGATAAGCCAGAATCCTCAGCCATTCGTCTTCTCCGCTGCACCCATCTTTCTGTTGTTATCCCCATTTCCTCACAGAACGCCGTGACCTTCGCCTTTGCCTCATCAACGACGTTTTCGCGTTCCTCTTCGCAGAATAGAACAAGAGCCCCGGGCCAGTTTGGTCGCGCAACTGTCCAGTCGGAGCCCAGGCTTTAAGGGGGATATCTAAACATCATTGATCTTTCCCAGAACTGGACGCCAGAAAGTCAGGTAGGCAATGAATGTGTAAGACATCACACATGACAGGAGGATGGTGTCATCAGAGCGCGTGTCAGCCGTCTCGTGATCACTGTCGCGGAGTTGCTCCAATGCAGCGGTGATAGTCTCCAGTCTCGACGCCACTGCATCTACTGCATCATGTATCGAACTCCATCGGGTCTTGCAGGTCCTTTTGACGGTCATTCCCGTGACGTGTTGCTTGAATACATTCCACCGGTGGGTTGATGCCGAGAAGAACATGCAAGACGACCCATCGTCGCAAAGAAGGTAGTGGCATTGACTTACGCTTGCGCAGAGTGGACGCCTGCCAAGTTCATCGAGTGATTGTATCTATATTAAATATGTAAGACAATAATATATCCAACAAATATTGATATTTCAGGTAACATACTTACAAACACTGCGCGTTCGCACGCTAGTGCGCAGTGCTCAGTAACAACGCGTAGACAGTTCGGCCGCCAATAGGCCTATAATAGACGTATTGTAGACCAGTTCGGGCGCCTGTGCGTTACGTACACCAGTATTGGCTAGTGTCAACTGAGTTACATGTGATGTATTCAAGCACGATTACTTCAATATTTATATAATATAACAGGCTTTAACAGCGATGTGTTCAAAATTCGTGTGGACAACAATGTATTTGTATTAATTTTGTCTAAGAAAAACAATCTCCCCAGAGTACCGCCCCCAAAAAATTGCCGCTGGGGTCATTTGCCCCCATCGCACCCCCTCGTTACGCCAGTGACCCCTGATCATCTAATAGGCAGACTTACTGGTAAAACATCATGTATGCTACTGTGTTCAATACAAAAACGTATCACATCTAAATGCTCCAACTCTAGATCTACAAAGTCAACAAATTTAACAGGCTGAATTCTATAAATATCTTGGTGTCACTAATGATCAGGATCTCACATTTAACACACATGTAGAAAATGTTATACATAAAATCAACAGGTGTATTGAAACGTACAAGTCCATTTATTCCTCTCTTCAGTCGGGTTACATTATATAACACTATGGTATTACCTCATTTGAATTAGTGTAGTACTCCATGGGATGTTTGCTCAGATTCTAACATAACTAGACTTCAGTAATTACAGAATCGAGGAATGCGTATTATCCTGGTGTGCCATCACAGGACAGACGCCTCTGATATGTTAACATATCTAAAATGGTTAAATGTTCGTCAAAGATTTATTCTTCTGAAATGTACTATTACATGTACAACATTGTAAATGATAAAACTCAAGATTATCTTAAAAAGGTAACTCCTGGCATTTCTCACAGTTATTGTACAAGATCTAAATCATCCAATAATATCTTCCAAACACATAGTCACCAAAAGTCTATAAAATATACTGGCACATCATTGTGGAACAACCTACCATCTAAAGTAAAAAATCATAAAACTGTTGCCAGTTTCAAAAATCAATGTGTTCTGTATATCATCGGTAAAAATAAGTATCAGGTATTAATGCGTGTCTTTCATATTGTAAATACGTTCGTTTTAAATTGTATATCATACCACATTCTCATAACTTGATTACGTATTGTGGCATCAACACTTTGGGGTCTATTTAACATCAACAAAATGCTCCCCCTGGGTGCTGATACCACAACTCCACCATTATTCTTCAGTATTATATTTCCATCCAGTATACCTGCTCACTTACATTTACATACATAATTTATTATATTGTTTACATATGTTAAGGATGTATTATGTTTTTATCATAATGTATGCATGTCACCACTACCAAAACAGGCAAGGCCTAGCGTTAATGGGAGTTACTGCGATATCCAGTAGAGGGCACATGCTATCTACAATAATTCCGCTAGGTGGCCAACAGTAATGATCACGTGAACGTGTACCAAAACGCTATTTGTTTGCGGAGTTGTTTTGAGAAATTGTTCAAGGCATTTTTTTTATACATACATGTGCTATCAGTTAAGTATATATTTACGTGAAAGAATAATCAATGTCCGATGGAATTATTTGCAAATGCCGGGTGGTTTCATACTGTAATGTCATTATTTGTGTGTAACTTGGGCGTCGTCAAATTTCCGGAGGTTTACGCGACCAACAACACTGGCAACGACAACAACAACAATACCCTATTGCTGTTAATATCCTTTGATGGGTTTCGCTGGGACTACTTGGATTTAGTCAAGAAAGCAGGCAAACACACTCCGAATTTTGACTATCTGATCAAGCGTGGCGTAAAACCGAAATGGGTACGGACAACGTTTACCACGAGTACGGTGCCCAACCACTACAGCATGGCGACGGGGATGTACCAAGAAGGTCATGGAATTGTTGGCAAGGAAATGTTTGATCCGCTCTTCAATGAAACATTTTACCTAGACGACATAGATTTCAGGAATAGGTCGTTCTGGTGGAACAACGGAACCGAAATCGAAGAGGAAAGCGCTGAACCTATTTGGGTCACAAATCAGAAGGGCAAAGGTTCATCAAAGGCACACAAGTTCAGCGGTGTACTCTTTTGGATTGGTTCAAACATGGAAATTCACGGAATGAGACCACACTATTTCACCAACTATGATCATGTTTTCCCTTTCAAACTGCGCGTAGACTTGGTGCTCGTTTGGTTTCTCAACAAAGTCACGCCCATCAACTTGGGACTGATCTATTTCTCTCAACCAGACGACCTAGGACATGACGTTGGGCCAGAATCGCCTCTCATGATTGACAAAATTGTTGAGCTGGATGACCTGGTTGGCTACTTGATTGAACAGTTGAAAGAGAAAGACTTGTTTGATCGGATGAACATAATAATCACCAGTGATCATGGATTGGCACATTTGAAAGGTTCAATTAATATAGATGATTACATAAATCCAAATTTGTTCAAAGTGTATGGAAGTTCAACGGTTTGGAATGTTCTTCCAAATAAAGGTAAGTGCTGAACATGTAGACCTGTTTCGCTGTTTGCTTGCAAAATAGTAGTTACATGTCCATGCATACAACCTAACTATAGAAGTTCCATTAGTCTGAGTTTAAATGTCCAACTTATGTCGTGAGCTGTTCTTTTAACGCCACATGGTGTACTGCCATGGTAAAATATATTTTTGATAAAGTTTGCGGAAATTATGACCACTGTAAAACTTTCAGTAAAACCTAATTTTTTATTCCGTGGCTTTCTCTGTTAACCAAATAATAATTATTTGAAAAATAACTTCAAGTTTAAAGGAAAACAAAATGCTTTTTTGGGTTATGTACATAAAAATAATACAAATTAACCATTTGCCATTATAATCAACAATGTCGCACCAGTTGTTTATTCAGAAAAGCTTGCTGAAGACGCAGCAACCATATTTCATGGACTGCACCATTTTTTTTTAAAGTTTCTGCTTCAACAAACAACACTGTATTGTTGGAAAACGAATATTCTATTTGATTAATTCAACTGAAACAATGACAAAGCAGTCATATCTCTCTATTCATTTAACATTAACCATATTCAGGGGCGTACCCAGGATTGACATGTTGGGGGGTTTCCAAATGGGTATCACCGTCATTTTTCTCTGTAAACCTGTACGTTAGTTTGAATTAACTCTTTTAGGTGCGTAATATAAAAATGTTGCCTATTGTTTCATTTTAACAGTTGAAAATATTATGTTTTATTGTGAAAAATCAACAGTTTCTATGAATGCTTATATGTTTGCAGGAGAAGAAGATAATGTATATGCTGAACTGAAGAAAGTGCCTAATTTAACCGTGTACAAAAAATCAGAGATTCCTGAAGAGTTTCACTACAGACATAACCGCCGTATCATGCCATTATTAGTAATGGCACCAGAAGGTTACACGTTGTGTAGTGCTGGACGCAAGTGCTATCGCGAAGGTAAGACAGTAGACCAGCTGCTGTAGACAAATTGAAAGTTCTACACATTTTCAACCAGCAACTAACATGGGAAATCACAAGGAATTATTTTAAATGCGATAGTATCTTATTTGTAGATGGTTGGTTACAAGTGTTAAAGAATGAATATATGAAAAATAACGATACACCAAGGTGAAGATTTACAATTATACATTCTAAATACCGGGGTGCACTTGTCAATTGATCGACACTACCCACAACGACCGGAAACATTTCTGACACTACCCCCTCCAAAACCACACAAATACTCCAGGCTGTAACCCCCACACAAAATATAAGTCACTCTATGGGCCTGTAAACAAACAAAATAAAACAGCGTAAGAACAATTCAAAAATATAAAGTCACATTTGATACCTTATACATTTTGCAAAAAGTGTAATAATTCTACTAAAATAACAAACAAATTAATTGTAAAATACATAAACAATATTTTGATGATGCAGTCTGTCATAATATAATACACTGTAGTACTCAGTTTCAACAGAGATTGAACATTTTAATTTATGTTATCCACATTTCTGTGATGGCAATAGTGTGGATGTGTTTTTGCATGAACTAGTAGGTATAGAGTCCTGGCAAGCAGTCGGTCAGTAAAGCGTAACCGTAACACACTTTATTTGGTTTGCTGATGGCCATATTTTAGCAGGGTAATCACCTCATTTTGGTGATAGTCAAAGACGGGTTATTCTAAGGAGTAGTATGGTGTATTATTCTATTTTATATACTTTATTTACTTATATGTCATCCACTTCACGTGGTGACATGATGTGCTTTTTTACACTATTTTCGGTCAGACATTGTGGCAACCAAGCACGTCCCAATGAGACCGGTGTCCCTCTGAATGGTGTCTCAGGATCATGTTAGGTCGACGTCTTCTCCAAGGTTGGGTTTCCAAAGGAGAATTCGGCTGACAATGTCATCGGGGTGCATCTAGCTCATGCACTGCCAGACGTAGACGTCGTTGCCTCACGGTGGTGGAGATCCGTGGTAGACTGCCATACAGTTCCTGGTTGGCGCCAGGACATACGGAAGATTTTACGTAGTGATCTTATGTATGAGCCATTGTTTTCTCGTGTTTGTGTCAGTGTCCATAATTCACAACCATATATGAGGATCGGTTCAATCGTGGTCCTAAATATGTTCAGATTGGTGGGTCTGCATATTGACGATCGCCATACGTTGTCCAGCTATTTTATATATTATATATTTATACGTGAGATGGTTTTATTTTCAGGTGGAGCTCACGGCTACAACAACAGTCTCACGTCGATGCACGCGATATTCATTGCACACGGCCCGTCGTTCAAACGTGGCTATACGGCAAAGGCGTTCGAGAGTGTTGACATCTACCCTCTTATCTGCACAATTCTTGACATAACGCCGGCCGCCAACAACGGATCACTGGCCAACGTGCAGCAACTGCTGCGCAAACCATCTCCAACTCTCGTGCAACTGGCTGCCCAGCACGTGACTGCGTCAAACGCGCGTGAGTACTCTCCCGCGCCGATTATCCATATCACCAACATTGCGTATTTCATTGCCGACCTGGTGCAGGCTTATCTTCTTGTTGTCACCTGTGGAATCATCGTGGCTCTAATTGACATGCCGTAGCATAGAGAACAGGATTGTGACGGCAGTTTTTGGATGCAGACAAATCCAAGACAGTTGGGGAACTGAACACAGTGCAGGGTTCGAAAAACAACTGGACTCTCTTGACGATGAGATCGATGTAAACAAATGTGAATAATATATGTGTGTACCTGTACGTTGTATAACTGTATCATGGAATAGACCAACTGTTCCATAAAGCAACTGGTTGCAGGAAATGATCTCCAGGTGATACTACCAGTTAACATCCAACCATACTGCGCATGTATGTATACATAACTTCTGGTGAACTAGTAAGTTTAACGAGTTATAGGAAATCAGTGCTCTCCGGTGGATGCTACAGATTAATCGCACGTGGAGCCACGACTGCAGTATCCTATTATTCATGCAGCATGTTTACAGTTGCCGCACAGTAGGCATACGCCCTGGTTTTGTTCTGTTTGGTAGTGATGGTACTCGTGCTGGTCGTGTCCCTCATGCTACTGCGAACCATTGCCGACTTCCACAGCAGCGACGATTACTCAGGGAACCGCCACACACAACGGGGAAAATTACACGAGGAAACTCTCCCCCCACCCCCGCCAACAAACAAGAAGCGAGGGCGGTGCTTGTCTATTCGTGTGCTGCGTTGTGTATACCGACTTCTTTTGAAAATCACTCGTTTGGAAAAGACTAAATCTTCGTCGGAGCAACCTTATCGTAGCAAGAAACGGGAAACTACATGGAGGACATTTTCTGGACACCACACACACCAGGTGAGACGGTGCCAGGGTCGGTCACAGATCCAGACGTCGGAAACGGCGATGACAACATACAAGTGTTCCGACATATCTGGCCATTCCTTCAATGATCCAGCTTTAAACAAATGTAGGAAATTTACCATTACGAACGGTCACAGATCGACATTCACAGAAGAAGACTAACAATCTGAGTGCGACTTTGTCTATAATATCCATTCCACCCAATGTTCAAAAATTGTGATGAAACAAACGACATATGTTAATAATGATACCCTGGCTATGAGAAAATGTTTAATGAACCACGTATTGTTTTCACTATTATTTATTGTGCATTTAGCTTACAACACATTATACAGACATGGGTGAACTACTATTTACAAATACGTGCACAAAAGCGATTGAGATACGCCACATGGACACGGGATTAAGTTAAAACTGCGACTAGTTTATGTAACATGTAAACTGAGCAATTCAATGATACTTTTGATTGAGGCTATAAAAATGTAATCGATTCAGAAAGCTAGTTTGGAAATAACGATGAGCTTTTTGCCTGAATAATAATATGAACACGTAACATTAAATCTTGAGTACTAACTGCATTTAAAAAAGATCTTATGTGTAATTTGGGCACATTTATTTCAGACTTATGTTTAAACCTAACAATAAATCACGAGTTGATGGATAACTAAGGCAATGGTGTGAAATGTAACAGACGAACAGTGCAACTTGCCAGGTCATTTTGCCAGCATCGTTGCAGTGTGTTAAACATGACACTATAAAAAACGGACCATGTCAAATAAACACATCCTGTTTCTCCACCGTGTAACATAGTCTATCACTATTGAATTCATTCTGAAATACCTCTGGCAAGACAAAATTGGCAGAAACATACATCTTACCGATTTCTGTAGACACACAACTATAGCTAAAGGGTGCAATGCCTTGAGCCTGTAATTAAGACGGTCGTATACATGACAAATCATATCAAAATGATGTAGAAATAATACAGCGTAACCTCACTTTTAAGATCACCTTCTGGACTCGGCTAAAATGACCTCAATAAGGTGACTGCATTAGCTTGATTAATTTCCTACTATCTTACAGTTGCACCCACCCATGAAGGAACAAGCCAAGAGCAGCAGTTACAACCATTACATCATTTTGCTGTTTTGAAACTCGATCACACTGGCGCCCTCTGGAGTAGAGTTCACCACTTACTGTTTCCAAGCTTCTCGAAAAAATGACCCCCAGAAAAGAATATCGCACACACATTAAGTAAATCTAAAACTTTAGATATCTGCCTTTTTGTTTTGTTTATACATGTTGTGAGATAGCATACTACTGAGGCGACTGTTAAGAGAGGTTTGATTGCACGCACACACACACACACACACACACACACACACACACACTCACACACATACAGGAGCATAAACGAAAAGTCAAACCTACACCAGGGCAAAACGCAAAAATATCCTCATCACAAACACAGTACGAGAACACAGTATGCTATCATATTTCTAGTTTCGCAACACTGTAAAACATCACATTTGTATGCAGCAATAATGGGGCCATTATGAAAGCCTATCAGATCTACAGCTAACAACGGCCAATGCTGTGCCCAATACTCAAGGTGTGCGTTACATCCGGTGATGCAACTCGATGGTGCAGGACAAATCAGGCGTTTGGTGAAGTACACAATGTCCTGCTAAAGTTGTTGTCTTGGGAGGGACTCGCAGAAGTTGTACCCGTAAACATTGTCCGCAGTCACGTGCTACATTCTGCTGTAGATAGTCTTGCGTAGCCATCAAGCAGTGCATGGATGATATCATTATCTCAATGTCGCCTGGCTCTGCAGAGTTGTCGTAAATCACTGTGGGTCATGTGACGTCGCTAGCCCGATGTGGCCTGTGCTTTCTCTCGCTTTACTTTGTAGTCTTGCAGCGCCGCTTTGATCGCATCTTCTGCGAGCACTGCAAGAGAGAAGCAGAAGGTTGGTTCAGTATTCATTACACAAGAAAACCATAACTTCCAAACACACAAGTCCCGCTTTGGTGGTAGAACTCATGTTTTTTCTTTATTTTGTGGTAATCTCAGTCCACTGTTCTGTGCCAAAATAACACGGCATTTCACGATTAACAAAATAATTACCCATTTTAAATCCAATTATACTGCCTAACAAACATGTCATGTTAAAAATGCACCAAAATAAGAAAATATACCCTAAAATTGAAAATTTATTGGGCCATGGAGCACGTTTCTTTTTCAGCATTTACATAACTATAGCACGAGGCTCGTGACACCAGATCTACATCTACCGCCATCAGCACACTAACAACGTTGTGCGAGTTCAGCACACTAACAATGTTGTGCGAGTGGATGTCATGAAGTTTTTGAATTTTTTATAATCCCGTTTTCATGCAAAATGGTAACATGGCCACCAGTGGGAAACCAACTGTGGTGTGTGTCCTGGGGTACTTACTAGAGCAATGTAACTTGACTGGCGGCAGACTCAGTTCACCAGCAATATCTGTGTTCTTGATCTCAGAGGCTTCATCCAGCTATGATTACACAAACATACATGGTCATGTGGATGGCCAAACATTTACTGAAACTATTCAACTCAAAGTTAGCCTCGAATGGCTGCCAGCGACACTCAAGTCCATACAAACTGTTAAAGTTACATTTTACGGCAATGACGCATGAAAAGGTATTTCTGTTTGGCTGTACCTTATATGTACCGTTACCCCTGTACAACAGGAAACAAAGTTCTTTAGATGCACTTGTACACATGTATACTGACTAATCTCAATGAACTGGTGCAATGATTTACTCAAGTCATAACATAATTAAAGTCATAACATATTTAAAGTTATAACACATTTAAAGTCATAACACAATTAGGACATTTGGAGAAAAAATTGTCAATCTTTGAAGTGTAATTACCACTAACGTAAAACATGTATCATGGCAGTTATTTATGTGGTGGACAACGGCATAGAATTGTAAGTGCATGTCTTAGAGCCTACAACTGATGAAACTATAGAATTAAACAATGTAGACTCACAGTTTTGCCCTTCACCCACTCGGTGGCAAGTGAGCTGGAGGCAATGGCCGAGCCACAGCCAAATGTCTTGAACTTGGCGTCAATGATCTTCCCATTTTCATCCACGCGGATCTGGAGTCATGAATAAACAGAAGTCAGACATAATTTACCTCACAAGAAACAGGGCTGAAACATCTGAATGTGTTGACAGTATTTCAAGGCCTTCATCAGTCTGGGCACATAGCCATAGACTTAATAATGCAGAGACCTCTCACTCCGTCATTTGACCTGAGTGGACCAGGAGCGGGTAAGAATTTTGACTGAAGGGTACAAACCCGTCAACTATGTAATGACCCGAACTAGGCCTTTATATATGACGGGCTGTGTGACAGGCGACCCATACGCAGAGCCTTTCTCTGACGTTGGCACACCCTTCAAAGGGTAGTTCCTGGAAATACCCTACGCACCCGTGGCGTGTGTATAGTTTGTCGCAATATTCCAATGGATACTGTTTTAATCTAACAGCGTAGATACATTGTTAATTACTGGGGTAACTGCTGTTAGTCAAAAACTGGCACTACAGAGACTTGTGTCGGCACTGTTGTGGGAAAGTTTCTGGTGTTTGAATTGCCAATAAACAAATCGCCGACCCTATTTTGCATTAACTTCGCCTGCTAAAACTGTTTCAATTCAGTCAAATTACGACGGCTAGTTTTAGCCGAGTTTATGGACAATATCCTTATTTAGCATTCACGTGCTAGCCCGTTTTCTTTGATAAAGGACACTTTGGCCATGGACAGTTGGGCAACATACATTTTGGTAATAGGATGTTTCGGAAACAGGACATTTTTGTAAAAGGACGTTGAGGTAATCCGACATTTCAGTTATAAGTTAAAACTATTGAAAATAATCAGAAATGTCCTATTACCGAAATGTCTGTTGTCCAACTGTCCATAGCCAAAGGATCATTTAACACAGCATCTGGCTATCATAGCTGACAAGCCCATACTGAGTTTCGAGCACGTAACCAATGTCTAATCATCTAATGGGATAAATCAAGAATAGGTAAGTTCTCATTCTCCTCAAGAGGTTTTGCTTTGGCCACAATGACAGCACGGGCTGTTGCATTACAGATGTTATAGAGACTTATACTTGTATAATAGCCCAGCGAGATCAAGTTTGTGTGCTACCTGGAGTTTCATGACGTCTCCGCAGGCCGGCGCTCCAACGAGCCCTGTACCCACAGTTGTATCTGTCTTGTCCATGGAGCCAACATTCCGTGGGTTCTCATAGTGATCTATCACCTACAACAGACGACACCGACTATCATCATTTGATCACTGCAGAAATGTTGTTTCAATAAACTAGTCCATAGTGGGTCTTTATTACAAACAGTAGTTCAAATGAACACATGGGATCAGGCAACACAGTGAAACAGTATAGATTTTTGACAAAAGCTCACAACATTTAATCGCCAAAGATTGTGATGTGAAAATTGGAAAAATTCTTTAATACAATTTTTTTCATATTTGTTTTTAGTTTTGAATCAAAACATTTTGGGCTAAAATACACCGGAAAATTATGTCTCTACGTGACCTGTTAACTGGTATTATGTACAGCTTTCACTAATTCCCATGTCAACACACTGGAAGGCTGGTTGTGAAAGGTCATGTCCACAAATGACAATGAGCCGACTGTTCCAAAGCAGACTTACACTTACCCACTGGTGCCTAGACAATAATTCAGTCAATTCACTGTAAAACCGGCGAATTAATATATAATTAAGTACAGCAAAAACAGTATTCTACTTGACTACCCGGGGTAGAATTGTTAACGTAATCATAACTGACAAGGCACATTTTCTTAATAGTACTAATTATCTTAATTTTCAGGTATGTCTGCCTCTCATGCTCTAGTGTGTAATTCTCTAAGCGTCCTTCAAGTATGTCAATAAACAGCCAACATGTGCACACTCACACTGCGAACATGTGCCTAATCACTGATTCTATACATGTTTACAAATACCAAAGTGAGGCTGTGTATTGTTTGACCACTGTCCAAGGAGTGCCACCGAATATGTCCACTTAGCGTGTCCATGGAGCATGTACCCGGGTTCAATGAAAGGTCAACATATATGACTCTGCAGATTTGACTGTTGAAAGCCAATTGAGTGATTGATTTAATTTCACTGTGGAATTGTTGTTAAAATGCCAGAATGTAATGCGACTTGATTTAGCAGGTAATAGAAGGTCATTTACTATGACAATGACACACACTTCATCGAGAGAGTTGGACAAATATCATCACATGCTTTGAACTGACTCTTCCAACTGAGATACTTGCCAATTATTTAATTGTTGCATTGCTAGCATTTACAATCGGACAAAATCACCATATAATGTGTTCCATTCATGTACTGGGTGGATACTAGGTACCAGTAGTATTGTCCTCTGACAGCACTCTGTAGATAACCTATAAAACGGGCCGAGAGGCCCTGAAGTCTTTTGGGGTTGGGGGGGGGGTAGAATGATTCAATGAAATACACATTTCTTGTGTATAGTGGCATTACCACATGAACAATGCACCCATCACCCAAATGCACACAATACATCTCCCTGTCTGAAGTCACTATGTTAGCTATGGCGGCATACCAGGATTGCAGGGACTAATGCAGGATAATACTTTTGCCCATCATGACAGCACCATGCATCATGTGCCCGGAAATTTTACCCGTCCAAATGATGGGTTTGCACAATTCTTATCAGCTCCCGGTTGATATATATATTTATATATATATATATACATAATGATATATATATGTTAGTGTCCATATTAATAACAACACTGAGTCACCAGTAGAATAACATTTATTGAACAAATCAATGTGTCGCCAACGAGAGCCTGCAACATAACAAACAAGAGCCTGCGACATAACAAACAAGAGCCTGCAACATAACAAACAAGAGCCTGCAACATAACAAACAAGAGCCTGCAACATAACAAACAAGAGCCTGCAACATAACAAACAAGAGCCTGCAACAGGACAAACAAGAGCCTGCAACATAACAAACAAGAGCCTGCAACATAACAAACAAGAGCCTGCAACATAACAAACAAGAGCCTGCAACATAACAAACAAGAGCCTGCAACATAACAAACAAGAGCCTGCAACATAACAAACAAGAGCCTGCAACATAACAAACAAGAGCCTGCAACATAACAAACAAGAGCCTGCAACATAACAAACAAGAGCCTGCAACATAACAAACAAGAGCCTGCGACATAACAAACAAGAGCCTGCGACATAACAAACAAGAGCCTGCAACATAACAAACAAGAGCCTGCAACATAACAAACAAGAGCCTGCAACATAACAAACAAGAGCCTGCAACATGACAAACAAGAGCCTGCAACATGACAAACAAGAGCCTGCAACATAACAAACAAGAGCCTGCAACATAACAAACAAGAGCCTGCAACATAACAAACAAGAGCCTGCGACATAACAAACAAGAGCCTGCGACATAACAAACAAGAGCCTGCGACATAACAAACAAGAGCCTGCGACATAACAAACAAGAGCCTGCGACATAACAAACAAGAGCCTGCGACATAACAAACAAGAGCCTGCGACATAACAAACAAGAGCCTGCGACATAACAAACAAGAGCCTGCGACATAACAAACAAGAGCCTGCGACATAACAAACAAGAGCCTGCAACATAACAAACAAGAGCCTGCAACATAACAAACAAGAGCCTGCAACATAACAAACAAGAGCCTGCAACATAACAAACAAGAGCCTGCAACATAACAAACAAGAGCCTGCAACATAACAAACAAGAGCCTGCGACATAACAAACAAGAGCCTGCAACATAACAAACAAGAGCCTGCAACATAACAAACAAGAGCCTGCAACATAACAAACAAGAGCCTGCAACATAACAAACAAGAGCCTGCAACATAACAAACAAGAGCCTGCAACATAACAAACAAGAGCCTGCAACATAACAAACAAGAGCCTGCAACATAACAAACAAGAGCCTGCAACATAACAAACAAGAGCCTGCAACATAACAAACAAGAGCCTGCAACATAACAAACAAGAGCCTGCAACATAACAAACAAGAGCCTGCAACATAACAAACAAGAGCCTGCAACATAACAAACAAGAGCCTGCGACATAACAAACAAGAGCCTGCAACATAACAAACAAGAGCCTGCAACATAACAAACAAGAGCCTGCAACATAACAAACAAGAGCCTGCGACATAACAAACAAGAGCCTGCGACATAACAAACAAGAGCCTGCAACATAACAAACAAGAGCCTGCAACATAACAAACAAGAGCCTGCAACATAACAAACAAGAGCCTGCGACATAACAAACAAGAGCCTGCAACATAACAAACAAGAGCCTGCAACATAACAAACAAGAGCCTGCAACATAACAAACAAGAGCCTGCGACATAACAAACAAGAGCCTGCGACATAACAAACAAGAGCCTGCAACATAACAAACAAGAGCCTGCAACATAACAAACAAGAGCCTGCAACATAACAAACAAGAGCCTGCGACATAACAAACAAGAGCCTGCGACATAACAAACAAGAGCCTGCAACATAACAAACAAGAGCCTGCAACATAACAAACAAGAGCCTGCAACATAACAAACAAGAGCCTGCGACATAACAAACAAGAGCCTGCGACATAACAAACAGCCAAGCAGGCTCGAGTGGACAAAATTCAATGGTGAACTGGCCACATGCCAATGACGCCGAACGCAACAACACAGACAGAGATGACGACGATGAACGTGATGACACAGGCAGAGATGACGATGAACACGGCAACACGGGCAGAGGTATCACCGACAACACTGGTGCATTCTCCATTCGGTCCCTACAATCGTCTTCCCGGTGAACGAAGGCAGTCAACGTAATTTTCTTTAAAAAAAAACGTGTAATGTCTTTTCGACATTTCTTCGACGACTGTGGCATGGCGAAGACAAAAATGCGACATTGCTGTTTCAATTGATAGTGTCACATGCTTTCAATTAACCTGACTCATCTAGGGAAATAACAAAGCATGTGCGTTCTGTATATTGAGCGCCAAAAACCAGAACACTCCTATTTATTCATATTTGCATATGGAGAATAACAGGCCAGCACACGAATGCTAAGTAAGGAAATCGTCTATAAACTCATCTAAAACTATGCCATCGTTATTTGACCGAACTGAATGTTACAGTTTAGCGAGCAAAGTTAACGTAATGTTAACAAGGTGTAAAATACAGTCAGCGATTTGTTTATTGGCAATTCAAACGCCGAAAACTTTTTCACAACAGTGCCGACACAAGTCTTTGTAGTGCCAGTTTTTGACTAACAGCAGGAATTAACAATGTACAGTTATATCTATGCTGTTGCATTAAATTTAAAACAGTATCCATTTGAATATTTCAACAAACTATACACATGCCACGGGTGAGTAGAGTATTTCCAGGAACTGCCCTGTGAAGGCTGAGTCAACGTCAGAGAAAGGCTCCACATGTACGACGCCTGTCACACAGCCCATCGAATATAAAGGGCTAGTTCCAGTTATTACATACATAGATAATGGGTTTGTACCCGTCAATAAAAATTCATACCCACTCCCGGCCAACTCAGCCCGTCCAAATGACGGGGTGACGGGTCTCTGCATTAGTCTATGCAGGATTGTCATGAGCCCAGTATGGTAGGCCCTACTATATTACCCATGGGCCCTGGCATTTGTACTTTGTTCCACTTAACTGGCCTAATGCGCTGATTCCAGGAATATAGGAACCAGCTCAACTTCAAAGACCAATTGCTTGTCATTTAAACATTTATGCCGGCCTGGCACAAAAAGTCAATATGCCTGTGAAACAGATGTAGGCTGAAGCCCCTGGCTTATGCTGATGCGTGATAAAACTATAGCATCTGTCTGTCTGTGATGAAAGAATTTATGCATCAAATATTCTTCACCACACAGGTAGTACTAGTACGTCTAGATTGCATCAGTTCCTGCAGATTTTAATTTTTATATAGGTTACATAAATTCAGAGAACAGTGACACAGACTCATCGGTGGAATTAACACAACAGAGCATTCTGTCGCCACTGGCTGAATCTGGGTCACCTTGACACTAGAGGTCAGCCCGACCCAGAGTAAACACGTAGTCAATATTGTTAGACGACACATCTTACATCAGACTGGCTGCAAGCAGCAGTAGCAACATGCTGGAGTTATTGATCCCGACAACTGACACAGCAGACTTGCTAACAGATCTATATGTTTTCAAAAAGCAATTCAAATGTTCACGCTAATGAAATATTTTTCTTATCAATAAAAAATGGAATCAAATTACTGCACTACTAGGCATATAATTATAATATAGGGTTAATTTCCTTTTACTGATGTGGCACTTTGCCAGTAATATTTAATGAACATGATTAAAAATAAAATTAACCTTCCCAGTAATAATATTTTGTTGCTGTTAAAAATTAAGTAATTCAAATACTTTTGAAATGAAAATAATATTATGTAAATAAAAATTTAGAAGAAGAACAGTTCAAACAGTTTACCTCCTCACCTCCCTTCCCAAAAATTAATAATAATATATTTATTTAATATAGCTCCAGATCCAATTATAAATTGTTCGTGGCGATTTACAACATGTAGAACCCAGATAGAGGTAATATTGATGGCTAAATAAACATGCATTTTCTTAAAAAATTTCTTATCAAATTAATATTAGTAAAATACAAATAAATACAGTAAATAAATAAATATACTAAAATAATGATCAAAATGGACCTGGGCAGGGCACATCAGCAGACTACGAGATAACCGATAGACATCACGTATCACAACCTGGAGACTTTACGAAAGGAAACGATCTAGAGGAAGACCGGCGAGACGGTGGAGAGACAAACTAGACGAGTACTGGAAGGGAACCATCTGGCAGAGGATAGCGCAAGACAGGCAGATTTGGAAACGATATGCTGAGGTCTTCGCCCAACCACAGGATACTACAGCTGTACAATGATGATGATCAATCTTAGCTACAGTTCTATGTAGAAATAAGACATTGCAAATTCATTTAACTGAACTAATGTACATGTAGGTATAAAATAAATATATAAATAGGTTAATTAATACATAAGAGATATAAAACTAATCAAAGCAGAGACTAAACTATGCCACATTGGACAAGAGAGTTGAAAAAATGAGTCTTTAAGCATGCCTTGAAAGTAGAGAGAGAATCAGACGTTCATTCCATACATGGTGAGATTTGACAGACATTTTTCAACAAAACATTTTAACACACAACTAGCTATCCCACCATTTATAATAATAATTCTATACATAGACAAAATGGAGCAAAGGCTATAATTACGGAAAATTTTTGAAAGTAGATTTTGGTAACAAAAAGATGTCACGTTACGATGTACATACATTTTAAAATTTCTTTTAAAAGTATGTTTTGATATGTCTGCTGTAGCAATACAATTGAAACACTGATGATGTACTAAGTTATTGGTGTATCTCATAAAGACACACCACATGTGCATTACAAACAATTACATTTACTGAGTTATTGGTGTATCTCATAAAGACACACCACATGTGCATTACAAACAATTACAAACACATCTTCACACACTGTTATATAAACTGTAACTTGTCTTTAAACATTTATGCAGGCCTGGCTTATAAAACTACAGCATCTGTCCGTGATAAAAGAATTTTGCATTAAATATTCTTCAACACACGTCTTACTAGTACATCTAGATTTTTATAAGCAGCGGTTACATAAATTCAGAGAACAGTGACACAGACTCATTGGTGGAATTAACACAACAAAGCATTCTGTATGTCTCAGGCTGAATCTGGGTCACCTTGACAATAGAGGTCAGCCTGACCCAGAGTAATCACGTAGGCAATATTCTATATTTAGACGACACATCTAACATCAGACTGGCTGCAAGCAGCAGTAGCAACATGCTGGAGTTATTGATCCCGACAACTGACACAGCAGACTTGCTAATACATCTATATGTTTTCAAAAAGCAATTCAAATGTTCACGCTAATGAAATATTTTTCTTATCAATAAAAAATGGAATAAAATTAATGCACTACTATGCATATAATTATAATATAGGGTTAATTTCCTTTTATAGATGTTGTAGCATTTTGCCAGAAATATTTAATGAACATGATTATAAATAAAATTAACCTACGCAGTAATAATATTTAGTTTAAAAAAAAAGTAATTCAAATACTTTTGAAATGAAAATAATATTATGTAAATAACAATTTAGAAAAAAAACCAGTCAGCTCAAACAGTTCACCTCCTCACCTCCCTTCCAAAAAATTCACTCCATACTTAGTGCGATTTTACAGAATTTTTTTTAACAAAACCTTTTAACGCACAACTAGCTATCTCACCATTTATAATAATAATTCAATACATAAGACAAAACGGACTAAAGGCAATTTCTGAAAGTAAATTTGTCACATTACGATGTACATACATTTTAAAATGTATTTGAAAAGTGTTTTGATATGTCTGCTGTAGCAATACAATTAAAACACTGATGCAGTTACCATTTACATTTACTGAGTTATTGGTGTATCTCATAAAGACACACCACATGTGCATTACAAACAATTACATTTACTGAGTTATTGGTGTATCTCATAAAGACACACCACATGTGCATTACAAACAATTACATTTACTAAGTTATTGGTGTATCACATAAAGACACACCACATGTGCATTACAAACAATTACATTTACTGAGTTATTGGTGTATCACATAAAGACACACCACATGTGCATTACAAACAATTACATTTACTAAGTTATTGGTGTATCACATAAAGACACACCACATGTGCATTACAAACAATTACATTTACTGAGTTATTGGTGTATCTCATAAAGACACACCACATGTGCATTACAAACAATTACATTTACTGAGTTATTGGTGTATCTCATAAAGACACACCACATGTGCATTACAAACAATTACATTTACTAAGTTATTGGTGTATCTCATAAAGACACACCACATGTGCATTACAAACAATTACATTTACTGAGTTATTGGTGTATCTCATAAAGACACACCACATGTGCATTACAAACAATTACATTTACTAAGTTATTGGTGTATCTCATAAAGACACACCACATGTGCATTACAAACAATTACATTTACTGAGTTATTGGTGTATCTCATAAAGACACACCACATGTGCATTACAAACAATTACATTTACTAAGTTATTGGTGTATCACATAAAGACACACCACATGTGCATTACAAACAATTACATTTACTGAGTTATTGGTGTATCTCATAAAGACACACCACATGTGCATTACAAACAATTACATTTACTAAGTTATTGGTGTATCTCATAAAGACACACCACATGTGCATTACAAACAATTACATTTACTGAGTTATTGGTGTATCTCATAAAGACACACCACATGTGCATTACAAACAATTACATTTACTGAGTTATTGGTGTATCTCATAAAGACACACCACATGTGCATTACAAACAATTACAAACACATCTTCACACATTGTTATATAAACTGTAACCTGTCTTTCAGAGAAGGTCAAAATGTTGAGTGCTCAGTATTATTACCCAGTATTATTAATCAGAAACACACAAATGGTTGAGTTTTATACACCTTGCGGCAATTTACACATCTGCAGAAAACATGTTTGCATGAGCACTAACTTTTTCTTGACTTTCAACTTGATTGTCATTATATATATATAACAGATGTCTGGGACAGTTAGGTCCCCTGGAATTGTTGCATGAAAGTGCTGGCATTGACAGTGGTAACATTAATGAGATTTACAATTGGCTTCAGACTCAGTAATCTTGTACTAGTAATGAAGTTGTAGTTAATACAGATAACACACACTGTGTACTACAATTACTTACACAACATGTCTGATCTTATACAAGACCAGTCTTTTTAATTGCCTATGTACGGCTAACTCCCTGTCTCAATGGTAGACGTTGGCTGGCTTACAATGGCAGACATGTTTGGTGTAGAACTTACTCAGTGGACAGAAATACAGGTACACTACCACTATATGATGCAATTCACTCGAGATAGTAGATATACACTTTCAACACTGTTGCCAAAGGCAAAGAATAAGAAAAATGGACCTTGCAATAATTATTACAAGACAATAAAAGACCCTGCAAATTGTAATTACAAAACAATTTAAAATATATGATATTACAACTTCAGAAGCATCCTATAAAAAAGCACCATATAAAATAAAGAAACCTGCCAAACCTGATCAAAGTGAGATTTGTGTCGGTGGTGTGCTAGTGAAGATTGCATGAATCATCAGAACTAAACAGTCATGTCAGCTTATAAAAGTTATTGTATATCTGTTTCCAACTGTGAGAGTCAGACGTTTGTAACTTTGTATGACACATTTTACTGCAGTGACGTCAATCGTTTCTCAGTACTTAGCTAGTTTTTTTACATGTTTTATTGCCCCTACCTACCAGTACATTCCTTTGTGTCAAGATTATATTCACATTTGAGCAAAACTAGTTTTAATTTTAAAATGAGCTTCGAAAGCAGGTTTAATTTTCTGTCTAACACAGTCTGTCACAATAAAGTCACATCTGACATTTAGCAGGCTGCTAAGACTGATGCTCAAGTATGCTACCACCAGCAAACATGCTAACACGTCATATATTTGACAATTAATAGGTTACTTTTTTTGCAAAATGAGTTTGAAATGAAAAGAGCAAACAAACCGAATTGAGAAGATTTATTGAAGGTCAACAACATGACAACTGCAGACAGCAGTAGGGGCAATAAAAAATGTAAAACACTAGCTAAGTACTGAGAAATGATTGAGGTCAGTGGAGCAAGACATACAAACGTCTGACTCTCACAGTTGGAGACAGGTATACACACCCTGTACCACAACAACTTGTTTAAGCTGACCTAACTGTTTAGTTCTGATGATTCAAGCAATCTCCACTAGCAGACCACTGACACAAATCTCACTTTTATCAGGTTTCTTTTTTCTTATAGGGTGGTTAAAGTGAAAAACCTGTAAAAAATCCTTTTTTATTGTTTAAGCATTTATTTTCCAATTCATGGCATAAATCACAGAAACGACTCAACTTGTACAGACTAATTAAATTTAAATATTGGTGTCGCCATTGACAGACTAATTAAATTTAAATATTGGTGTCGCCATTGACCATCCACATGCAACTCCTACTTTTAGTCTACAGGTGTAGTTTATTCTGTTTGATTTCTCTGTCCACAGTTAGTAATGATCACCTGGGAGTAATTAGGTCAGTAGGTGTGTTACATGATATGGCAGTAGTTTAGCAAGACAACACTACTATTCACATCAAAAGCCCAAAATGGCAAGTGGACATGGATGCATTTAGCCAATTAATAAAAAGTCCAACATTTACGTGTAATACCGTCCCTCTTGAGATATTTTTTAATTCCGTGTTTCAATACATTCATGCTGCCAGCAATCACAGTTTCACACAGTCAGTGTGAATGCTCAATAAGTGTATAGCCACATGACATGTTTAAAAAAAATCTAAGATGTTATATCTAGTCAAGACAGATTTCCACATGCCCAAATCTGTCTCACTGGAATCTCGCTTTAGAACTTAGAGATGCCATCTACAGAATTTAACATTAAGATTATTGGCCACTTGTTTACTGGACAAATTACACTAACATTAAAGACTAAGTGAAATGAACTTCTTCTTTGAAGTCTTTGAAACTTTGTATACATAAACTCAATACTCTTGTCAAGTAATGTGCCAAATATGAAGCCAGTTCATTGTGAACTAATGTCTCTAGGCCCACTCAATCGTGGTCATTTGCATATCACAGTCCATTAGATGTTGCTGATGTCACCACAGGCAGGGGCTGAGCATGCCATGTCCTTCAGCACGGCAAGCAGCGGTGTGGCCTGTTGTTTCAGACTGTATATGAAATTGCAATCGCGGAATTTTATATTTTGGATATCACTATAAAGACAATATTCTTATCTACAAGTCTGTCACTGGATGTACACAAGATTAAATTTTTTGTGTAGGTATTGACATTTGAATATCGCGAATGCAATGTATACACGGCAGTAGATATAATGCAAGGTTGAGCATTTGCAATATTCAAATGTCAATAACTCAAAAAACTCAAAACAAATCCTGCGTACATCCAGCGACAAACTTGTGACAAACTACTGTGATATCAACAAATATCAAATCCCATTGCAAGTTTGAGCATTTGCAATGTTCAAACGGAAATAACTCAAAAAGTAAACAAAACTCCTGCAACCAGCGACACATTTGTAGGTAAGATTATTATCTGTACGATGACATAACAAATATTAAATTCTGCAATTGTAATTTTAGGTATGGCCTGAAACACCATCCTGTATAAATACGCGCCATGCTAAATACAGCGTACACATGCCACTAGATAAATTGCTTTAGTCTATTGCGACATAGAAGTTTGTCCATTAATTACTGCCCTGACAGGAAACTGACCATTTGGGCCCTTAAAAGGTATTAGCCATTAGACAAATTGTGAATGATGACATTTTAACCCCTTTCTCTACCCCTGCTTACCCCCTTCAGCAGCAAAATTGATAAATTGTAGCAAGTGACCGAGTCCTAAGCAGGCACCCTTGTACTGTCCACCCTTGTACTGTCCACCCATGTACTGTCCATCCTTGTATCACTTGGTGATTTGGGCAACCAGCAGAAAGGGGAAACTCCTAACCAACAGCTGTTTTGTGTTTGTTTTACGTTTAAACTGAAATAGTGTGTGCCTAAGCAAAATTCAATCTAATACCTGTGAGAATATATAGGGAATAATGTTCTTTGATGGATATACATGTACACACAGTCAATATAAATATGTATAATGTATGTTCAATCGCTTAAGTAATTGTTATGGTTGTAGGTATAAATATCAAAACAATTACCGGGTAGCATGCATGGCTAGGTCCAATTACATAACTGTATGTGAAACGTGTTACAAACAAAATGTTATGTATAGTAGCAAAGATGATAATTCAGAACGCTGTACATAGTGTTGATTATTTGGTATAAAATTGTGTTCAATAAAATGCCATGCATAATTTTGCATTTTAATTTGCCAATGCATGTGTGCTCCTAAACAATTATTTTGCTCCTACATATTTCACTTCAGCAGCAAAACGCTCCTAGCTGTGAATGTTAACTTCGAAGCCTGCCACCTGCAGTGATGTTACAATGACTGCTACAGTGCTAAGTGTCGCAACAAACTGTGCAGGAAATGTACAAAATAGCAAGACGAAAAGGGACCTTGAAAATGGTGACAGAGAGGGTTAAAAAATTAGCTGAATATCTATGCGATGACTAAGTGTCTTTGCAAAACAGATATTTGTTGTTCTATAATTTTAATGTACTTCATTCAAAACTAATTTTCTTTCTGTAATAAAAAATATAGTATCCGGTGCAAGTGTCATTTAGCAGTTGAGACTAAGATTGCAAACCCATATTTACGCAGCAAGTTGCAATGCACAATCTGCAGATCTAGATTTTGTTTTCTGATGCACCTACAAATTTTTTAGCTTTGCCTTTGATGACAGCTAGCTAAACCTTTCATATTTTCCATGAAACGAGTAGGCCATATTGATTCTTCAAGGATGTGTGTCGACACGATATGAAGGCATGCAGCATCGACACAACTTCATGGGAGACAGCTACCATAGATCGCAGTACATGGCACGCAACAGTGCATGAGGGGATGAAAACCAGCGAGGAAAAGCGGAATGCAACCTGGATGGAGAAGACGAGGGGATTGTGAGAACGGTGCACCAGTTTTACCATCGAACTATGTCTACAGAAACTGTGCAAGGGACTGTCACTCAAGGATTGGCCTGCATAGTCACAGCAGAAGCTGCCCCACCAGTCATTGACTCTTCAGGCACAGAACCTATTGTCCTTCTGGACAGGGAGGCCTACTAAATGTGGTAGCCCAGACTTCGGGATAATGCCCCACAGTATTGTATTATTGTGGTTACAGCGTAATGATTTTATGAGGTCTCATTAAACTATTCAGCCTTTTTCAGAACATTATCGCCAAACCGACCTTTATATGCTGGCACGGCACTCAGGGTGCTCAATGGCAGGGTGCTTGTCGTCCTTGAGCAGTGGTTCTTTTTACGTCCCAAATTGAGATGGGACCAACATTAACGTGATCTCCGAGTCACGAGGGATACTCAGTCCCCAATATTGAGAGCCAGGTTTTTACACACAAAAATCATGCCTGCCCGGTCCGGGTTTCGAACTCAGAGCGCTTTCATGCCAGGCAGATGTGCTAACCACTACACTAGCCACGCTCCCTGTGAAGTTTTTTTTTTATAGATCATCATACATACATAGTAAAAGAAACAGTTTGTACATATTTTGCAGTTTGGATGATCCAGGGAGGCCTGCACTAAGACCTGATAGATCGCTCTCGTACAGGCCTCCCTATGTCTCTATGAATACATAATGATTGTAGTCTAGTAGCAGTAGTCATAGTTAATGCTACCTGATTAGTCTACAAGTTTTAAACAAATGTGCATTTACAAACAACAAATATAACAGTGCACATATAACAGTGCTAATAGTTGTAACAAAACTACCCGGGTAATGCTACATAATAGTGTCAACAATGGAAATGCCTTATTTAAATTTTCTAACATGTGTATGCGTGTGATTAGAATGTAAATCAAATTATCATTGGTATGATGCAATAATTACAAAGAAGTAAAGATAACAAATCTTAAATAATAGTAAACTACAATTAAAATTTGGACAGAAAAATTAATAATTTCTATGCTTCAGCTGGTATATTCTGTTTGCAGATGTACCAGTTATTGGTGTCACATTCCGTGTCATATTTACTTATTATGTTTTGCAGTAACTTACGAAGCCTTGATATGAGTATGAATGGGTGGTTAATTTTTATGTGGCTGTGATATAGTATATAACAAAACATACACAATTACTATTTGCTTTATGACTCAGTGCCAGGAAAAAACTAAAGGTTAGGATGACAGCCAAAATATGATTTATAAATCAGCAGACAGTACAGGATCCAGCAATTGCACCCAAGTTCCAACATAATTATATTATCGCCTACAACGAATATTCGTTGTCACGAATCGTCCGGCTACATAGTTTGAGAACAATGCGGACACATTCTTCAACGCAACTATTCTTTATTTATTGATATTTATAAATATTATGAATATCATGTAATGAATTACACGTTCATTACGCCATATTTTGGCTGAGTTGCGCTGACGTCCCCCTCGAAGACGTCAAACCTCAGCTCAAGGTGAAGGACATTCTGAAATCTGCTTGTTCTCTCCGCAAACACAGTTTATATGTTTACTAGTTGCGACACAGACTGCTCAGGGATTATGTGTATATCTGCGCAGACACATAACTGACACCACGCGACCCCGCAGCACACTGTTTACGCCAGAGACCTTTTATGACCCTCTTCCTCGGCTCTGGTTTGATTGAGCTGCAGTGCAGTGCAGTGCAGTGCAGTGCCGCGATGATTTAACCGGCTTGTTTTGTTTATCGTTTAGAATATAAAATATGTTGATTTCACTTACATTTTTGTGATATTCTGCCGCACACACACTCGGTCGAAGCTCTGCCACTGGCCTGGCCACTTGTTTTAATGCACGGAACAGCGCCATGCTATCTACGAGTGAGAACAAAACAACGTCAACATTACCAGCACTCGTGCTAGTCAGACTCAGGCCGTATTTACGCAGGCTATTGCGTATGAGAGTTCAACAGTTCAAGAGGCCACCAGTAAACTGTATTCATGCGCCATCCGCATTTACCGAACAACAGGCTCTGATGCTCGCGCGTTGTTTTTTGTTGCGTTCACCCGTTGCCATTTTGCATAAAATAAAACACGTAACAAAATATTGCTACTTACACACGGCTGCATTTCTTCGACGATCAGCAGAATAATATTTTGCACTGTTATGTCTGTCCTAGCCTTACCCCTACATAGTATACCATTCGTACAATTGACCTACCCGTCACACAATAACGTACGTACGTAGTTGCCTAGCAATTAAAAGGTCCGTAAAGCTACCAAATATGGATCCCGAACACGTGTAGTTTTCAAACATTCCGTCATATATTTGTTAAAAGTCTAACCCCAAACATTTGTGTTATGATGATAAATTAACAATATAAAACAACGTTGTTAAAGCGACAACTGAATGCGGGAATATTTGGTCCATTAGATATGTCATGCCGCCCAATTACGCTCAGTTACGCACATATTATCGTTATCAAAAGTGTGGGCAGGTAGAATTAGATGAGGAATCAAGCCGAATCACAACATTCAACACGCCATTAATTTGGACGATAGAATATCGATGGACGCGTATATGCCATTTGGTATTTGCAGTGCACCGGAAGTCTGACAGAGGAAGATGCGTGCATGAGACCATCGAAGGATTGGAGGGCACCGAGGTAATCACGGACGATTTCCTCATTACGGGGAAAGACGACGCCGAACATGATGTCAACCTACACGCATTTCTCGAGAGATGTCGTTAGAGAAACACATAGTTCTCAACGCGGAAAAGGTACGCTACAAATTAAGCTACATTAAGTCAGCTCCATATATGGGGTGTCTGCTGACAGATGAGGACATAAAACCTGACCCGAAGAAAGTCCTAGTCTCGCTTAACCGACCCTCGCCTGGCTGCGTGACTCCGCCATGAAGATAGTCTGGCTCAGAATCGCGTTTTGACTGCCAACATGTTGTAACGCCCCAGTGCTGCGTTACTATGATGTGGACAAACACGTAACAATCCAGGCAGATTTGTTGCAGACGGGACTGGGAGCTGCGCTCATGCAGGATAGCCGGCCGATATGTTACGCAAGCAGAGCCGTGACGGACACCGAACAAAATTACGCGCAGAGCGAGAAAGAACTGTTGGCGATAGTGTTCGCGTGTGAGCGGTTCAACGACTACATCTTCAGACGGGATGTAGTTCACGTGGAGTCAGACCACAATTAAGCCGCTAGAAAGTATCTTCAAAAGAGAAATTCATATGGCACCGAAGCGCATGCAGCGCATGAGAAGACTGCGACTGCAGAAGTATCCACTAGAGATGAGATACAAGAAATGATCGGAAATGTATGTGGCCTAGCTATGCGTTGAGCCGAGCGTACACGACTGAAGCCAAACGAGACACTCGTACCAATGTCAATAAAATTGACGACTCGGAAGAGAAGATGTTCAATAACAATTATATATAATTAATAAAACAACAAGCTGCCTGAACAGAAACTGGTCGAGCTGCAGCACGCCACCAAGGGCGACGCAGTGCCGCGGGAGCTCGAGAAGGCCATCAAGACAGGGTGGCCAGCTGTGAGTACCGGCAATTAAGTACTAAAGTCGTACTTGCCGTTCAAATACGAACTGTTAGTTAAAGATAGCCTGAGCTTCAAGGCGACGTGCTAATAATCCCCGGTACGATGCGAGCGGAAATTGTCAAACTAATACACCAGGGACACATAGGTGTAGAGGGATGCCTGCGCAGGGCGCGCGAGGTCTTCTATTGGCTTGGTATGAACGCTGAGGTGAAGGTCCACATCAGTGAGTGCGATATTTGCAACGGACATCTACCGGAACAGTGCCGCGAGAAGTTGCAAACGCACGAGTTCCCCCATATGCCATGGTCCAAGGTTGCAACGGACTTATTTGAGCTCGACGGACAACATTGTGTCGTACTGGTAGACTACTATAGTAATTTCTTCGAGATTAATGAGCTGAAGAAGACCACGACACAGGTTGTTATCAACGTTCTACAGCCACACTTCGCGTGTCACGGGGTTCTTTAAATTTTGACCAGCGATAACACTTCACAATATCGATCATAGGAATCTGCGAAATTTGCTCGTGAGTGGGGCTTTGAGCACATAACACCAAACCCGCACTACCATGGCAGCAAAGCAACGGGAAAGCGGAGAACGCTGTGAAAACGGCTAAAGCTTTGCTCAAGAAGGCCAAACTGGATAGAAGCGATCCACTGAAGGCTATATCTGCAGATGGTGACGCACAATTCCTTGTATAACTGCACAAAATGTGACATTTTGTATTGTATTTGCCTGTCTGAATATTGCAGATGTACCGTTTCAGAAGAACTTTCCCAACACAAACACTATCAAGAAAAGGACATGCATTGAATCAGACGTTGTAATCGTGTTGGTAGTCATTCCTAAGATACGTCGCAAAATATATCAATATTAGCTATATTTGTATGTCTTTCATGCGTTGTTGGAATACAAAACAGTTACGAAAACTTTATTAGGAAAATGTTGTCCCAAAAATTGTCGAAAATTACCAATTTTCAGCGATGGCACTCTGAATTTGAAAATAATTTCAGCCATTTAGTTGGTTTATCAAAGGAGTGATGGACCAAAACATGGTTCGTTAACATATCGTGAGGAATGATCACATACCATAGGCTTCGGACCCAGGGGTGCTAGGGGGATTGAGCCCCCAATATATTTTAGGTGCGGGCTGGAGATGGATTAACCCTCTATATTAGGAAAAGGTAGACTTTGTGGTGTATTTGAGGTTTTTGGAGAGTCTCAAGGTGGGATCTTTTTGGTAAGTCTCATCGTGGGCAAATTGAAGTTTTTGGAGAACCTCAAGGTAGGCTGTTTGTAAGTCTCAAGGGGGTACAGTTGAAGGTTTTTGGTGAGCCTCTGCCCCCGAATATTTACCATTTTACGATGCCAATGCGTACGGATACATACCTACGTATATGTGTCTGTATATATGCACGCATGCCCCATTGCCACCAAAGTAAACACCATCATGTTTTATTTGTCACTAGTGCGGTGATCCGGTGATGACCGGGGATATTAGTGCTAAGACCAGGTGTAGCCTATTATTGCAATGCAGTTAATTAATGTAAATAATATTCCGATATCTACGTTGCGTTGCGGCGCCTCGATATAAAGAGACGTTTAGTTAAATTTTTTGTTAAATGTTGATTGGAAAGATTTCACACCCGACAATCTCCAGTCCGTCGCTCCGCCAGTTTTCACAACTTATTTTTATGCGTGATAACTGATGGAATCAGATGGAACCTGTGCTCTTCACTCGAAGATCTGTGCAGATGATCTTGCTCTGCCTTCTCACACTCGAGATCAAGTACAAAAGAAAATAAGTTACCTAGAACAACAAGCCAGTTCCATTGGTCTTTCAATTAATGCAAAAAAGACAAAAATATTGACAAACAGCAACCTGACACAGCAACCTATCATGATTAACAATCATGCACTCGAATATGTGAACAAGTTCACCTACCTGGGCAGCATCATCAGTCTCCAAGGAGGTGCAGAAGAAGACATTAAAACACGATTTGGAAAAGCCAGGTCAGCATTTGCAAATCTTCAACGGCTATGGAAATCCTCAGTATACTCCAGAAAAACAAAACTAAGAATCTACAAGAGCAATGTCCTCTCTGTGCTCCTGTATGGCTCGGAGTGCTGGCGCATGACATAGCAAGACACAAACATACTCTCCAGCTTCCACAACACCTGCCTAAGGAAGATAATGAAAGTACACTGACACGAGACCATTTCCAAAACAAGACTCCACCAAGCAACAAAACAACAACATATCTGCCTCACCCTGAAAAAAGAGGAGGTGGACATGGCTCGGTCATGTCTACAGGATGAGCAGCCACATTCCAGCAAAGACAGCATTGATCTGGACGCCAGAAGGAAATAGGAAAAGAGGCAGACCGAAAACAACTTGGCGACGAACATTTGAAGAAGAACTAAAGAATGCTGGGCGGACCTGGGGGCACAGCAGCAAGGAAAGCCCAAGACAGAGGAGTCTGGCGAGATCTTTTGCGAGTCTTATGTGCCACACGGCACGAAGAGGATAAGTAAGTAATATATATATATATAATTTATGCCTAGCTACGGGCCTGGTCGTCAATATAATAATGGTGTGTGATGATTGTGGTCATTGTTCATCTTCAAGTGATGCATTGTGATGATTATGTATCATTTGATGCGTTTGCCGTAAATGTTTGCTCAGAGTTTTCCTAATTTCCGACTTAGTTGCAACGCTGTGGGCGAATAGTAGCAACAGGACAGATTTCTCTTCAGCGTGTAGTAGTGAGTTCTATCTTCCTCAATGTCTTCTCAGAATACAGTGGGTTGCTGCATATATTTCCTCACCCCTTTCACAATTGTATATCTCTGCACGATTCAAAATAAATATTAGTAGTACAGCAGTAGCATTTGATGCGCTGTAGCACAGAACCACATGCGGGGGATCCTCTGATGTCACTGGCTTCAGCTTATCACTTTGTCGCCACCCAAGATGCAAATGTTTGAAAGATGTGCATGACAAGGTCCAGAGACTACATGGTTGCCTGCACATTGGTTGTTTATATTCCTTCCAAGGAAAGATCCTCAGATGTTTTCTCAGATCATCAGATCTTTTCTCCATTGGCTGCGTTTTATGCCACGGCTGTGGGCCGGTTGCCCCTGACCTGTTCGATCTTGACCTTACTACTTATTATGCAACAACTTGAGAGAAATGCAGCGCCAGTCTATCGTCATATCCATATATATAGATCTGTGGGATTGCGGCTCACGCGAGTCACGTTACTGGTCTCGCTCTCCGGCATGTTTACGCGCACTGTTTGATGCGTTAATAAATGTTCTTTGCTGTTCGTTGATATACTAGTTGTCTATACTGGCGTGGTGGCAGCGGTACTGTTCGCAGTGTACCCTAAGAAACGCCTCACAAGTGACACTCGTAACTATAGCCAAACAAAAGGCACAACGAGACAGAGTACGTAAGTTACACTGGCAAAGCTTTGAACCTTTATAAACCGGAGCGTCAGTCACTGTCATGGCACAGAGAGCACCGAAGCAGTGGTCACTCTCAAAGCATGAAACTCTGACGTCGTTTGAGAACTGGCGACAAAATATACAATACACACTATCGCTAGACGCCAATTTCGCGACATTTTTGCTTGACCAATCTGAATGGAAAAAGAAGACGAATTCCACCCCGTTGCGGGGTCTAAGCGATGATGACGAAAACGTCCCTGCGGCTAGTCGGCGTACGGCCACACAAAAGGTCACGCACCTTGACCTAATGCTTGGCCAAATCGCCAATTTCTGTCCCGTTATATCGAGGAATACAATCGTAAAGAACTCTGTTTCTATAAAATCAATCTGGCAAGCAATACGCTTACATTTCGGCTTCCAATCCTCGGGCGCACACTTCCTCGACTTCGCCGAAATCAAGCTGGAGGCGGACGAAAGTCATGAAGATCTCTTTCAGAGATTGGTGGCTTTCGTCGAGGACAACCTGTTGGCCGTGGGAGGTGGCATATCTCACCACCTGGAGTTACCGTCGTCAAACGAGGCCCCTCAGACTCCGCTGACGATCGCTACTCCGCTGGAGGTACCCGTCCTACCAACTCCAACTGACGAAGTCGTAGCTGAAATCGACACACCGGCCGACACTCCACGACCTGTCCGCAGACGTGTCAAGCCCAAGTACTTACAAGACTATGTCACTTCATAAACAGTTTGTGTGTTAATTGTTGCATCTTTACATTGTGTTTAATTGTTTATCACAACATTAATAGTCAGTTGACTTACTATAATTTGCTTAGAATAGAAGAGGACTTAAAGGAAAGTGGTCGCGCCAGTCTATCGTCATATCCATATATGTAGATCTGTGGGATTGCGGCTCACGCGAGTCACGTTACTGGTCTCGCTCTCCGGCATGTTTACGCGCACTGTTTGATGCGTTAATAAATGTTCTTTGCTGTTCGTTTATATACTAGTTGTCTATACTGGCGCAGGCTCTTCAATGGGTATTAAACTTGGAGGCATTGTCGTGACAGACTTGGATTATGCAGATGACATTGCCATCTTCTGCACATCGCGAGCTGACCTCATTGTCGTCCTAAAGGAAGTTTGTTCAATAGCTAACGATGTCGGTCTCTCCATCAGCTGGACCAAAACGAACGCTTTGGCAATATGCGCGGATATCGATATGTTCAGTTCCATTACCATCAACGGTGAAATCGTCGACTTCATGGATGAGTTTATTTACCAGGGCTCCATCAACTTACAGCTGCTGTTGGCTCTGTTGACCATGAGATCTCCGTTAGAGTTGGCAAAGCTGCGGGTGCAATGAAACGACTGGCTAACGCTCTGTTCCATCTCATGAAGAACTAAAATGAAGATGTTCAACGCGCTCGTTATGTCAATCACTCTCTATGGCTCTGAGACCTACAAGTTATACCGTCCAAACAGTCTAAGAAACTGGATGCTTTCGCCTTGAAGTGCCTCCGCCGCCTCGAGAACATCACGTGGTTCCATTACGTTGGAAATAAGACGATGCTCGAACGTACCGGTCAACACCCTGCATCTGCCCTCATCGTTCACTAACATCTCCGATGGTTCGGTCACCTTCGACGCATGGCACCAGACTACCCATGCAGCATCCCAGGGTTCAAATCCTACCCTCCTAATGCCGGCTGGAAAAGACCCCGTGGTCGCCCTCGCCAAAGATGGATTGACTGCATCAAGCAGGACCACAAACACAAACACAAACACAAACACACACACACACACACACACACACACACACACACACACACACACACACACACACACACACACACACACACACACACACACACACACACACACACACACGCACACGTACTCACACACACAACGCACCGTTATCCGCCAAAAAGAGTACCTCTAAATATGCTCTGCTACCTGCAGTGAGCAGCCACCTGTCTGGAACGACTGCTTTGTTTGTCCAAGATCGAGATCTCGATCGAGGGTCTACTTTATAAAAAAATACGATGCAAACGACCTGACGTTGTACGTCTCAATTAAAACGCGCGGACCTAAATTGTATAAATCGGTGGCGCATCGTCGTTGCGCTAGTTTATTGAACAATCAATTGATTAACTATTATGTCCGCGGAAGTTACATAAATATATTCATCTTATTTTTTAGAAAGTTTTTCGCAACTGTGCTGTTCTTTTTTTAGTAGACGTCTTTAAAACTGATTGGATCTACATTTTATAGTGGATTGATATCAAGATTCTCGCTGATTAGTTCCTGGTTATCCGCTAGGTGTACATAACAAGAGAACTGGATACGTTGGCTTTAGTACTTGTGCATGTAAACATCATACACCAAGTGACTATATTTTTAATACTGACAACAAACTAAAACGTCAACATGTTTTGGAGGAATATCAACTGAACAGTTCTGAATCACATAACCCGACGGTAATCAGTTATCTAACCTATAAAATAAGACTTCCAGAATCCTTTTTGTGTGCTGTTTTTGACAGCCCTACTCCTAGTGGAAATGCGGAGAACCCTTGAGGTCAATGATGACACTGGATTTTGGGAGACGTGACTAACTGTTTGTTTAGTGCTAGATCTGCAAACTGCAAAATTTTCATAAATTTTCGCAACTTGTGCTGTACGTACATTCGATGACACAAAATCTGGCACTTGTGTGGAATCCGGACCCACCTCGATTTTGCCGTTATAACCATTCTCGCAAGCTAGGGCTGTTTTTGCCGTGCAAAACTAGCCCTGCCCTGGGCCTGGCTGATCCCCTACGCCACGGGTACGCGAAGTGTGGAAGTTAGCTGAGTCAGTCGCGACTGCATCACCCGTGAGAACAGCGCAAATACCCGTCCCAATTTGAAGACGAATAAACGACTTCTGGGAATCCCAATATATAATTACTTGTTCGCCCATCATTAACTTGTCACGAGCAGTTGAGCGGTGTTGTGTATTTGAATAATATAAATATAATTGCTTCTACTTCCTAAACATTGTCATTGCATGTAACACGAGCCACGGTTGGTTTAAATTAGTTTTATTACGACCAGCTGACCTGCCTAGATCTACTGATCTAGTGAGTGATTTCATAGGCTGAGCTTAAATTCAGAGTTTCGCAAAGCGATCAGCCAGGGGGTACTGCTGCCTGGCAGTGACGTAATCAGTAGCAGCGACCCCTGGCGCGCGAGGATGAGTATAACTTGAGTTTTGCATAGCGTTGATACCTCAGGCTCAGTGCGTTAGTTCCACTATTCAACATTATCCCAGGCATATTTACTTTTAACTTAAGAATATTGCGTCTTAGCGCACTTTTGAGGCGTAAACCGAGTCGCTGTTTGGGCTTCAAAAGTGCACTAACACACAATATTTTCATTAAATAAATCTGCCTGGGACGATGTTGAATGATGGAACTAACACTTTGAATCTGAGCTATCAAAGTTAGTTATAACACCGAAATCGAGGTGGGTCCGGATTCTACACAAGTTCACTGTCACAACTAACACAAGTGCCCAAAATCGTAATTGAGTGAAACACGATCAGCATTGTTTTATAAGCTGAATTTATGAAAGTGAAACAATCATGATTTTGTTATCGTGATCATCACCATGACACCAGGCAGAGCCCCTGTAAGTGTAATAGGCCTAGGTCCCTAGGCTATGTAGGATTTTTTGTGGGGGTTAAAGTTGGATTAGCCCCCAATAGTTTGGCAAGGAAAAGTTGGAAAATATTGGTGAGCTTTATGGGGGGGGGTGCAGTCGGGGATTTTTGGTCAGTCTCAAGGGGTGTTGGAGGTTTTCGGTGAGCTTCAAAAATTGTGAATGAAATTTTTTTCTCAATAATACCCGTCCCCCATTATTAATTTCTCTCCGGCGCCAGTGCCATGGTCTTACATTAAGCGATGGAGGTTGAATCCTCAAAGAGTCGATGCCTGATGGTGATTATAATTATAATTATATAGTCAAACCTCGATTTACAATCACCTCGGTAATACAGCCACCTTGCAATTATGGTCACTTTATAACAGTATCAAACTAATTCCATTTATATTCAGTATCCGTAAAGTAAATTAGTCTCGCTATTTATAATACTGTTCCCTTGCTAAGTACTGGTACTCAGGTAACTTTGGACCAGTCCCGAGGATTACCTTAATTGTAAGGTTCAGCTGTATAACCTGTATTTATATTGTTATGGAGTTAGTAATGTAATATCAATGTATACATAAGAAAATATAACTGGTCTAGCCTTTACACCATTACCAAAACCCCATTATTGACACCTAAATTAATTGAATTGGAAAAACATGACTGTTGGACTCTTGATAAGCAAGTGGCTTCAATCCTTGTCTGCAACACTTACCTTTGGATGGTTGTCTTGTTAACTCCTGTACACCTCAGATTTAGATGGCACTATCCAATTTTCAGGTGAACAATGAGATTCATTGTGAACGTGCGTTACAACTCATATCAGCCAGTGCCACTTGAGGTGGAACATCTTGCAACAATCCTAACTCTGAAGGAGAAGATTAGTACACGATACCAGTTGCCTACGGATGAAATACGGGTCATATTTCAAGGAAGAGAGTTGTCGGATAATGTTACATTTGCGGTAGGTATTCTGTTATCAGCATACCTCGGTGTTGCCTGACATGATATTATAAGACACAAACATTGTTGTCTTACATTAGTGTGGTTCTGGTTAAGTGATTTTGTCAATGATTGGTTGATTCAATCTGATTTATGCTTCTGATCAATTAATCAATTGCAATCTTGTATGATTGTTTTGGTTATATAAAAACTGTAGGATTTATAGAATAATCGTCACGGAGAAGATACCTGGCTTTGTGCTTTTAAACAATGATATATGCTGGAGTTGTCGTTTTGTTAAGTACTATTAAACATGGTGGTTTGCAGAAGCAGCCAGACCTCAAGAGTTGACTTGTCTGTTGCAGCAATGCGACCTTGGTAACCACAGCTGTGTCCACGCTGTTCGACACTGTCCACCTGCCCCGTTACGTCAACGACAGCTGAACATTCCAAAGTCTCAAGGATTGAACAGCATCAGTGCAGTCATACCGGATACACTACCAGGGCCGCCTGGTGGTCAGCACTTGTATCATCAGCCACCTGGTGGTCAGTACTTGTATCTTCAGCCACCTGGTGGTCAATAGTTGTATCTTCAGCAACTTGGTGGTCAGTACTTAATCTTTAGCCACCTGGTGGTCAATACTTGTACATTCAGCCACCTGGTGGTCAGTACTTGTATCTCTAGCCACCTGGTGGTCAGTTCTTTTATATTCAGCCACCTGGTGGTCAGTACTTGTATCTTCAGTCACCTGGTGGTCAGTATTTTTATATACTAAATTAAGTTAAATAAATTCAGTGCAATGATATCAGAAAGTGTGCACCCATAAAACAACTAAACATGTTTGAATTCGAGCATGTAGTTCATTATAGCCAATGCTGGTTATGCTATGCATACGTTGGTATCACAATATGTGATGTGATCCTTGCACCGTCTCTCTCTCTCTAGGAGGAGATTGTTGTGAGAGGAATCACAATGTAACCACTCTGGTTCTATGGACAGGTCTGTACCGTGTGAGATTCTATGTGTACTGCAAGAATGTGTGTCATGACGTCCAACATGGCAAGTTACGGGTGCGGTGTGCCAAATGCAAGCAAGGGACACTGACTGTGTCACAGGTAAGTAATTTCTTCAGCTCATCCTTAGTTCTGTTGTTTTTATTGACTGGGATATGACACAACCTTGAAGAATGAATCTTGCCTTGAAAACTAGTATTTACATTGTAGCAACAAATACATGCCAATTTTTATTACTTCAGCATTTAATACTAGTGTTGTTCCGATTATTGATTTTGTCTATGTGGGTTGAATCATGCTTCTAATCAATTAATTGATTATAGTTTTGACTGATCAATTTTTATTGTATAAAAACTTATGTTGAGTGAAATGTATACAATTACTGAATGACCAAATCCCATTTTGGGTATATGAGAAAGATACCACTGACATTGTTAAAAACTGCCACACTTACGGCGTGTTCAGTAATCTCACATTACGGGAAGACAGAACACAATAAATGTTTTAATACGACAGGATCATTCAACAACTTACTCTGTTGATTTTTACAAAGAGGTGTGTACATTTTCATAAAATATGACCTATTATGAAAATCAAGCCAATTTCCGACAATACAAAGAATTGAACGCATTTTGTGGCTGAGCGCCTCATTTGTTGTTGATTGTAGGGGCCGACAGAATGGGACGACGTGTTGGTGCCTCGTCGAATTGACGGGGAGTGTCAGTCAGAAGGATGTGATGGAACGGTGGCGGTGAGATATTACATCTCTTCTAGTTTGTCAGTCTTACACATAAACTATTATTACACACCTAAATTGAATCAGCTGATTTGTTGGTTGAATTATTTATACACTGATCAAACTATTCTTCAAATAGTATGTGACATGAACATTTCTACATACCTGTGTCATACGTGCACCCACATAATTATGCAGGCATGCATGTACCAACCTACGTGCATTTGCTCGTGCACACACAAACACACATTGATGAACATCTACTCTCATGGAGCCACATGCAAACACACGCGCACACATACACGCACACACACATACACTCATGGAGCCACATGCAAACACACGCGCACACATACACGCACACACACATACACTCATGGAGCCACATGCAAACACGCGCACACATACACGCACACACACATACACTCATGGAGCCACATGCAAGCACACGCGCACACATACACGCACACACACATACACTCATGGAGCCACATGCAAACACACGCGCACACATACACGCACACACACATACACTCATGGAGCCACATGCAAGCACATGCGCACACATACACGCACACACACATACACTCATGGAGCCACATGCAAACACACGCGCACACATACACGCACACACACATACACTCATGGAGCCACATGCAAACACACGCGCACACATACACGCACACACACATACACTCATGGAGCCACATGCAAGCACATGCGCACACATACACGCACACATACATACACTCGCACACTGACTCACTCACACATACGTGCAGACATATACACATCACACATGCTGTGATGCACACACACACACACACACACACACACACACACACACACACACACACACACACACACACACACACACACACACACACACACACACACATACACCACATGCACGCACACACACATACACACACATACACACACAGACACACACACACACACATACACACACACACACACACACACACATACACCACATGCACGCACTCGCTTGCTTGCTCGCTCACATACATACACACCACGCAAAAAAATGTAACAGGAGATATCTCCTAAGCCAATTTCTCTTGTTTTAAATTGCAGGAGTTTTATTTCAAATGTGCAGAGCATCCATCGATGGAAGATGACTCCGCTCCAGTGCTAGATCTTGTGCGGACAAACTCTCTTGAAGTGCCATGTGCAGCGTGCACAGATATAGTGTTAGTGCCTGTAACTCACCTCACACTAATCTAGCAATAATCTTCTGTTTGAGTCCACTTTATATCCATATTGCATAATAGATTATTTTAACTACTATGTTATCCACAACATTCATAAGTACAGTCTTTGTATTTCATAACCTTTGCACTACACTACTTTTGCACTACATGACCTTTGCTTTACATAACCTTTGCATTACATGACCTTTGCATTACAAGATTTGAACATGTTGGTCTATTTTTAAACATAGCTGACATGAATCCTTTAAAAAATTCAACAGTTGTAGTTTTCAGTCCACAGTAGTTTGTATGAAAGGTGTCATGGCAAAACTCAGAGTATCCTTTTTTGACAAAAAACTTCTCAGCTTTGTCATCAGAGCATAAATGGAACTTTGTATGTGATATTGAAATGTCTTGTATACAGAAACAAAGCAACAGATAGCAAGGCCCGAATATTTTCTGTACATTTAAATTATTAAATTTATATACTGTTTGTACACTGTTAGTCCTAAGGATTGGTAATGACAAATTTGAAAGTACATGTATTATGGGTGCTATTTTTAAGTGCAATTTGTCCAGAAGTATGCATGTCAAAACGTCGATGTGAGTCAAATTTTCTAGTGTAATTAGAATTTATTTACTAATTATTCTTCCAACTTGAATATTTTCACGAATATATTTATATAATATATATATAGGAATTACATTTTCACTTTCAAGTACCTGTCAGTGTAATTGTAGCCGGGAAGCATGCTTTACTGATGTTGTGATTGTTCTTGTCTTCAGTAGCCCCGTGTTGGTCTTCCCTTGTGATGCTGGTCACGCTCTATGCCTTGACTGCTTCCGTACCTACTGCATCACCAAACTCAACAGTCGTGCTTTCACCCAGCTTCCCGATATTGGCTACAGTCTCGAATGCCCAGGTCTGTTGTATTGCCAAATGTGACAGCAAACCAGGTATTAAGTCATACAGGCCTATTCTTTCTTCTTTTTTGTCCTTATTTTCTTGCGGGGTGGGGTCCACCTCACTCAGTAGCTTTTTCTGCTTTTCTCGTTATTTCCCTCCATCTCTGTCTGTCCGCAATGACCTTCCATTCTTGGCTGTTCACACCTGCCCTGCGTCTGAGCTTTGGTCTTCCTCTACTAGGAAAAAATAGCAGTCCAGGTCTTATTCCATAAATTTTGTGAAGTTGGCAAAATTGCATAACTTACAATCTCACCTTTCAACGTCCAACTTATTTTCCTCAACAAGCAATCCAAAACGTATAAAATACATGCATGTACAAAATCCATATATTAACAAAACAATATAGACAATACGAGTTAAAATGTTGCTTTTTTAAAGTATACTTTAATTTTAGTAATAAAACAAAAACTACTGAAGATATTTCAACAAATGAGGTGACATTTTAAAGCTCATCACCTGTGGAATCTTAGAAGAGTCAAAATTTCAATTTGCGACTTACTATCCACTTTGTTCTGTCATATCACTACCATATTTTATGTGTGCTTTCGAAAGCTTTTAGAACAACCTTGACTATTCTGTTATCCAGACAGGTAATAGTTTTGGCAGGCAATTCTCTGAATCAAATGAACTTCATACCATTTGCTGTCCAGATTGCAGAAATCAGGCTTGTGCCCACGTCAGAGAGCTATTTGTGGAACATGCAGTTAGTATCGCCTGTCTCCACGACAGCTCTGTGTACAATTTGATGAAATAATTATGGGTGCTATTTTTAAATGCATGTTGAACATATTTATAAAGTATAAAGAACATTATATTAAAACATGAGGAACATGCAGGGTCAGTTTAATAGAACACTGAAGTGCGATGTCACGTTGGTTCCAACAAAGCATTTCACTTGATGGAGTTTAATACAAAAGTGTTTGATAAAATGTGACTCGCCATTCCAAAATGAGACGCTGTTCTCTGATGCTCATTATGAGCTGTGAGCCAAAACACTACAGCACCACATATTTTTTTTAAACAGTTTGTTTCCATTATGAAACAATCCAAAATAAACTAATCATTTATGTGTTGTGTAAATCGTATGCCAAATGTGTTTACGTTGATGTTTTGTGACACCTATCAAATGTTATTTTTAACTGCTGGCAGCATTTTAAACTATAGCTGACTAAACTAGAGTCAACAGTGAAAATCACCGCCAACAGGGTGAAATCCACAGCTAAGACAATGAAAACTACGGATGGTCAACAAAGTGAAAGCCACAGTTGACAGAGTGAAAACCACAGTTAACAGTAACAAAACCACAGTTGACAATGTCAAAACCACAGTTGACAGTGTCAAAACCACAGTTGACCATGTCAAAACCACTGTTGACAGTGTTAAAACCACAGTTGACCGTGTCAAAACCACAGTTAACCGTGTTAAAACCACAGTTGATCGTTTCAAAACCACAGTTGACAGTGTCAAAACCACAGTTGACAGTGTCAAAACCACAGTTGACAGTGTGTAACTACATCTGACTAAGTGGAGATTTTGAAGCTGTTTTTTTCAAAACCATACGTTTTGCATTTGTAACATTCAAATTGCTGTATCTCTGGAAATAATGTAAATGTAGGTAACACTGAGGTATCATTTATTCTAAAAAATATGTCTTGATGACAGTCATTCACGCTCTCAGGGAAACTTCCCTGTATGTGTTGACCAGTATACACTGTATTTAGTTTCCTGGTAAAAAAACCTTTTTGAGGATTAATTAATCAAAATTGTACCCCTTTTTGATCTAATCTCTCAATTCATTTCTATTTTATGTGTTAATCTCCATAAGTAACGCAGTTTATGCCAGTTTAATAAATATATGGTGATATGCATAACTATTTCATTTCAGCTGGCTGTGAGAATTCTTGCATAAGAAATCCACATAATTTTCGAGTGCTTGGTGATGAACAAGTAAGTTAAGAACTTTACATTAGAAAATAAAACTTATGGACATCATATTAAATGTGTAGGACTTGTACATCACCATGGTTTACAAGTGCATCACATGGTTGATTTTGGGGGATGCATATTTTGACCTGTAACAGCAGACTCACAAAAACGTCCATTTTGCACCCCCTTGAGACCTACAACTGCACCCCCTTTCAAAAGCCACCAAGAACCTCAAACTGCACCCCCTTTCAAAAGCCACCAAGAACCTCCAACTGCACCCCCTATGAATAGCCACCAAGAACCTCCAACTGCACCCTATATCAAGAGCCACCAAGAACCTCCAAATGCACCCTATATCAAGAGCCACCAAGAACCTCCAAATGCACCCTATATCAAGAGCCACCAAGAACCTCCAAATGCACCCTATATCAAGAGCCACCAAGAACCTCCAAATGCACCCTATATCAAGAGCCACCAGGAACTTCCAACTGCACCCTATATCAAGAGCCACCAGGAACGTCCAAATGCACCCTATATCAAGAGCCACCAGGAACGTCCAAATGCACCCTATATCAAGAGCCACCAGGAACGTCCAAATGCACCCTATATCAAGAGCCACCAGGAACGTCCAAATGCACCCTATATCAAGAGCCACCAGGAACCTCCAAATGCACCCTCTATCAAGAGCCACCAGGAACCTCCAAATGCACCCTCTATCAAGAGCATAATAGTCATAATTCAATGTTAGTAAAAATGTACAAAAGTACATAGCATTGCATACTATTATATGTTACATGTATAACAAATATGGATAATGCAGTGGATTTATAATTAAGCAGTTTTTAATATATCTATTGTGAAACCATGTAGACTGTGTGTACATTTTGTCAATAATAATACTTGGAGTATGATTAGTCTGTCGTGTTTCAGTATGCCCGCTACCAGAGGTTGGCAGCGGAGGAGTATGTCCTGCGGAACGGAGGGGTGCTGTGCCCCTCCCCGGGGTGTGGTGCAGGGCTGATCCCAGAGGGGGAGGACAGCAGGGTGGTGTGTGAGAGGCAGGGAAGCTTCGGCTGTGGGGTGAGGAAAAATATGCATATCATTGTTTGATGTACATTGCATTTTGGCAGTAGCAGCTTTGGTGATTGTAGGCTGTCCAAGTTAGCATAAAGAAATAGCCAAACATTTTGATGAAAAAAAATATTTTTAATGTTCCCAATGGAATTTTATGACGGAAGGTTTTTAAAAACATTTTATTGAATGTTTTTTATTGGTGGCGTCACCTACCAAATGTTTTTCGCTATTAATTACTCATGCGAGTTATGGTGTGTTTTTATATCTAGCCAATTGGTGAAAAACATCTACAACAGTAAGTGAAAAGTTTATCTATGTCCAGAATTCATTAAGTTATAGCAACAATTTTAAATTAGTGAAATAATTGTCAAATCAAATAAGTCCGACAAAAGCAGGAGTTGTTATTTGAAAGTGGGAGATTGGGCAAATGTTTAGAAGGAGCGAGATGTATCGCGTGACCTGGTAGGTTTGTTATTGACCATTGCAATTAATTCACATTATTCTTCAACTCCTAGCCTCTAATTTGTTATTGATATACAATATCAGTATACAACATCCGTAAACATCACATCCACGATGGAATGGTGCTAGTTGCATTAATTAACGTGGGCATTGTTTACATTACTTAGGCAGTTCTAAGCTTTACAGAATGACTGTTCTTGACATGTTTTGTAATTTTCTGATACTACGGTGTCCCTTAAACTGAATTTTTTTATGACATGTGGTGACAGTTTCTTGGGGAAGTCAGATTTGTAATTATCTGTCACCTGCCTCAGCGAACCAGGTATTAAGTCGCACAGGCTTATTCTGCACTCGAGCTAAAAATAGCTATATAGGTTAATTTTGTGATCTTGGCAGAAATGCATATCTTATAATCTCATGTTTAAATATCCAGGTTATTTTCTTTGACAGATAATCCAAACTAATAAAATGGAGGCATTTATGAACCCACATATTAAAAAACATTAGACAATATCAGTCAAAATTACCTCGTTTCTCAAAATGCCACTTTTTAAAAGTTTACTTAAATTTTAGCTTGAAACTGTGGAATCCAAAGAGACACAAAACTCCATTTTGCAACTTAATGCCCAGTTTGCTGTTGCTGTTCATATGAATTATATTATATACTGAATATACAAATGAGTTCTTTGAGACAATACGTGAATATTTACTTTGTTGAGGCTTTAATCATCACACCAACTTCTTCAGTACATGTGACGTCATTGTACATGTGAGATAGTTCGTAATTCCCCTCGTCTCGGTTGATTGGTGTTCTGGCCTTTTTGATCCATATGGCATCTTTCATTTTTATTTGGATATGTCTAAAAGAGCTCATTTGCATAGAAATAAACAATCCTGAAGAATGTTCAGTAATATATTATACTGAATAATTGTACTGACGTTGCAGTTTGAGTTTTGCCGCTACTGCCATGAAGCATACCATGATGGAGACTGCAGGACAAGTCTGTTGAATGCCATCTCAGCAGATAGTCAGGATGTGAGTCTGCATTTGACAGCTCACTTATAACATAACTTGCAAAAATGCCCATCCTTCGGTTGGCACTACATATCCCTTATGATAAATATGAAAGTTTTTCACATTAATGCAAGTTACATGAAACATCCCAAACTGATTGGCAACACTCGCAGAAACCGAGCTGGATACTGCGAACAATCAAATTACGTTTGTGTAACGTCACATACAAACGCCAAAACAATTAAAAACCCTTAACCAAAATGGAATACCGTAAAAAAAGACATTTATCTCTAAAAGTTTGGCACCCGATAATGCAAAACAGTCTAGAAGGGAAACTCTAACACCCCCCCACACGCATTAGTTTGATTTTTGTTAGATTTGATGAGCGAATTTGTTCATTGATATATGGTCTGATGCTGCTCCAGGATTACCGACTGGATCCGGAGAATGCCCTCAGAGCAGAGTGGGAGAAGCAGTCAAAACTGACCATTGTCCAGACTACAAAGCCCTGTCCGAAGTGTAATGCACCAACAGAAAAATCAGGTGAGCAGACATGAAGAGAATGCCTTGTTGCGTGACCCAGATATTCAGTATATCTGTTTATTTAATTGATGATCATTTGAATTAGTTAACAACAGTGAACTAATTATGAAACCTTATCATTCTTATTAGACCAATAAACATGTAATGTTTAAATGTTACTTAAAGCTGCTCTGCAATAGTAATTTTGCTAATTTAGTTTTGAATTATTAAAAAGATAAAACCTAGGCCTCTACCTAGCCAATCCGTGTGCAAATGTGTTATTCAGTTCTGATTAAGTACATGCTCACCAATTTTTATTGAATTTGGCCTACCCATTATCAAGATATGCTATTTATAAGAAGTACACATCAAAATCCAACATGGCTGCCGTTTCCATGGTAACGCATCAGAGAAAATCTGAAAAAAATATGGAGTATCATGTTTACCTATATTGACAAACTGTGCACATTTCAACTTGATTGGTACAGAATTAATAAAAGTAATTTTTCGGGTAAAGTGTTCCCTTAAATCATTGGATAAACTATTGAACTATTTTAGAAATTGTTACAATTCTGCAAAAAGGACAAACTCTGTATGTATATGAAGTGTGTATCATGCGTTCTTGTAGGTGGCTGGGTATTTGACCTACACAGCAAAGTGGGTATTAAGTCACAAAATTATGAAATAGAGTTCTATACATTTTTGATTCCACAAGTTACAAGCTTTAAAATGATACCTCTCTTGTTGATATATCTTCAGTAGTTTTTATTTATTGCTAAAACTGGGTAAATTTGTAAAAAAGTGACATTTTTAGAAAATAATTTTTTTTAATCAGGCAGTTTGTAAAAACAATGCCTGTAGCAACCATACATTTAGTATTTCATTAGTTTTGGATTATTTGCTGAGGAACATGAACCGGACTTTGAAAGATGAGATTACAGATATAAGGTATGCATTTCTGCCAGAGTCACAAAATTGATGGGACATGACGTAGACAGCTATTTTTGCCTCGCATGCAGAATAGGCCTTTGCTACTTAATACCGGTTCACTTTGGCAGGTCACATGTATGTGTGTCTAAGTAGTTGTATGTACATGAAGTCACTAGTGTGTATCATGTACCCGAGTACTTGTAGGTGGCTGTATATGAAGTGTGAATCGTGTGTACTTGTAGGGGGTGGTATATGAAGTGTGAATCATGTGTACTTGTAGGAGGTGGTATATGAAGTGTGAATTGTGTGTATTTGTAGGTGGTTGTATATGAAGTGTGAATCGTGTGTACTTGTAGGTGGTTGTATATGAAGTGTGAATCGTGTGTACTTGTAGGGGGTGGTATATGAAGTGTGAATCGTGTGTACTTGTAGGTGGCTGTATATGAAGTGTGAATCGCGTGTACTTGTAGGTGGCTGTATATGAAGTGTGAATCGTGTGTACTTATAGGTGGCTGTATATGAAGTGTGAATCGTGTGTACTTGTAGGGGGCGGTATATGAAGTGTGAATCGTGTGTACTTGTAGGTGGTTGTATATGAAGTGTGAATCGTGTGTACTTGTAGGGGGTGGTATATGAAGTGTGAATCGTGTGTACTTGTAGGTGGCTGTATATGAAGTGTGAATCGCGTGTACTTGTAGGTGGCTGTATATGAAGTGTGAATCGTGTGTACTTATAGGTGGCTGTATATGAAGTGTGAATCGTGTGTACTTGTAGGGGGTGGTATATGAAGTGTGAATTGTGTGTACTTGTAGGCGGCTGTATATGAAGTGTGAATCGTGTGTACTTGTAGGTGGCTGAATATGAAGTGTGAATCGTGTGTACTTGTAGGGGGTGGTATATGAAGTGTGAATTGTGTGTACTTGTAGGCGGCTGTATATGAAGTGTGAATCGTGTGTACTTGTAGGCGGCTGTATATGAAGTGTGAATCGTGTGTACTTGTAGGCGGCTGTATATGAAGTGTGAATCGTGTGTACTTGTAGGTGGCTGTATATGAAGTGTGAATCGTGTGTACTTGTAGGTGGCTGTATATGAAGTGTGAATCGTGTGTACTTGTAGGTGGCTGTATATGAAGTGTGAATCGTGTGTACTTGTAGGTGGCTGTATGCATATGAAGTGTGCACTTTGCTGCTTCCAATGGTGCTGGATCTGCTGCAAGGAATGGAATCGAGACTGTCAGGCTGATCACTGGTTTGGCTAACCATGGACTGTTCAACTCCTGGTTTTCTTGACCACTGGTTCTATGCATAATGGATAAGTTGATACATACGCATGTACAAAAATACATCCATGCGCACACACGCACGCACGAATGCTCACAAACATCTACAGCATGATGTAATAAAAGACACCAATATTATGGTTACATAAATCAGAAAAAGAGTCTAATATATAAATATGTGATGTTATTTCTTTTGCATAATCAAGGATATTTGCAGGTATTTCTGATTGTTACGCCATATATTCCAAAAAATAATGGTGTTATCATTATAAGGTGCTTAAAAACTGTTCCGCGGGTGTGCACCTACAGGGTAAATTTTATTTTGTGCAACTGTTCGTTGTTGTGATAAAGAGTTTTGCTTACAGGATGCTAAAAAGGAAACGTTTAGTTGGGGACAGATTCATAGGTACTCCTTAGTCCTAGATCATTTTATAAATTTAGGATATTGAAGGTGAAATACTGAAGCTATTTGGAGTCTTCGTTTAATAATGCGTCGAGAGTTGTGGTCCACCATACTTCTAAAGTGCAATAAAGTAAGTTTTATACATAAAATTGTACATATACTGATTTTTATGTGCATGAGTGAATCAATACAGCAACATTTCATGCAGTCTGTATACACCCTGTATAACTTTTATAGTTTGCATGCATTTCTGTGGTAACTTTAATGATCAGTCGTTCTTATAACAAATTAATTGGTGGTTTCATATACTATTTCCAATTTTTCAACGACTAATTATGAAAGCTTCTTGAAGCAAGGTTACAGTGTATGCAAAGCACGATTAACAAAATGGTACCAGTATGTCTGGCTGTTTGATTGACACTTTAGTCTAACGAAGAAATATTACTAATATATATATATGCATTGGGTTAATATCTGATCCTAGTATTCAGACGATTAAATGTCATTATACGTGTGTATTACATTATATTCTTGTATTGTACATTATAAACATATTAATATTTATTAACGTCAATGTTTTGCATCCAATTTTCAATGGATCAAGGATCACACTGTCCACATGTAAATATCGGCAGTCGCAGGTGCTGTTCAGTGTATCATAGTTACCTCCAGTGATCTACACCTTAGCTCAAAAGTTGGTGGTCAGTCAGACCTTCAACTTTCAAAAGTCGGTGGTCCCACACAGTTTGTAGATTATTTATGCTGAATACAACTTACAACACATTAGTTGGCTAGCATTTATAAATATTTACACATATATCCTTCTTCCAAATAATTTTACACCCATCCCATTGCAAATATTCATAATAAGGCTTAAAGACCGCGATTATATTAGTATTGAGAATAATCTTCCCTAATATGCTAGCTTGATTAAAGTCAAATGTATTAGTTTTGTGCATGTTCTATAATTTTATTATATCAATGCAAAGGTAATTGCTGTTCCACATTGCACCCATTTGCTTCGTGTTTACAATGTGTTAACTTAACTCTAATGAGTAATGACATTTCACATAAAATAATTTTATTCCCGTCATCTGATTGGTTTTAGCAACTATGTTATATACAACCCTAATCCAAGATTGATTCCAACCAGTACTAATTATAATAATAACCTGAATCATAATGAATAGCAATTTATTCCAGTCGTCTGCTTATCACACTAACTATTCCCATCGTCTGACTAGTTCCAACGATTATACTGTAACTAACCTTAACCCCAACTAAATCAAACCATAACTAATTATAATTATGGCATTAAACATAATTAATATTTTATGTCTTTTCAAACTAACTATTTATTTATATGGTCTAATTGGCTCTAACGATCACGAACTCGACCCTAGTGTATAGGATGATTCCCAAAAGGTGACTAATGTGTCATTAACAAGATATACTGATTGTAGTGTTTTGAAATTGGGTAGTGTTTTGACTGTACGCTCAAAACACTACGGTAGTGTTTTCAACGGGGTAGCGTTTTGAGTGTCTTACACCGGCACTTTTTTTAAGTTACCGGCCCGCCGAAATATTTGACGGTCTCGGACCCGGGTCGGCTGTAATTTCGAACACTGGTTACATCTCAGGCGGCACATATATGAGAGAATGTCCTCACAGCTTGCCGTATATGTTAATGCAGTTTTCACACTGCTGTATAGACACTACTGAGTAGATAACTCCGAAAGTCTGCCATTTATCTTGATACAAACCAAACCGACTGTGTCCAAGTGCAGAGTCAATATTTCAGAAAGTGGAAAAACGGTGTCGCCAACATTTAACACTTGTTTAACGCATTGGATATGCATAGATGTTTTAATTATGTATTTTTTATATTTCCACAATGTTATCATTGGCTGTTTTTGTCTTTTGGAAATTGTCACGTGCAAGGAAAATAATCCGGCCGAAACTGGAACACTACCAAATTTGCGTGTCGCCAATGACAAGCTGCTATTTTGCTTATATGTATTGATTAAACATACATATGTTAATAAATTACAGGGGATTGTCAGAAACACTTCTGCTAATGTTTGGGCATGATTTAGGAAATAGAACATAAAATCATCGGTTGCCAAGTTTTTGTCATTAATGTAACGCTTTGTTAAATACTTCCTCAGAAATTATTAGACAAATATGTCGCAAGATTTTTACATATGACGTATGCAATTCAGCAAGAAGACCTAATGTAGATAGTTTTTGTATTATAATTTTGGTGTTTGAGCTCAGCTGTTAACAATTTTCTGCTTGGTGTGTATCATAAGAGAACGGCATCTAGAAACGACAAACTAAAGATTTTTTAACAAGCTTGCCATCCAGAAATTTAACTCTAGATGGCAGGTGGACAAGGAAGCCTTTTGGCTTATCCGGAGTCCAATACTTTTTATCTACAAGTATCCCGCCCTTTTAAGGTATGTGTCAATTTTTTTTTTAGACATATTCACGCTACTAGCACCAACACAATCAGGAGATAATCTGTTTCATTCAGTTACAGTCCTTTGTGAGAAAGAACTTTCTTACATCTAATCTACACTGCTCCTTTACTAATGTAACTTCATGTCCTCTGGTCCTTCTATCTTTTTTAACTGAACAAAAAATTCTATCAATATTTTCATAACCATTCAATATTTTAAGGGGAGGTATGGCAGCTAGATAGGACACTTTTTAAAATGCATAATTAATATAAAAAAATTGCATCCAAGCTGTAGAAAAGCTATTACTGAGTAAAAAATGTATGACATTTTTTTCTGCCAGACCCCCCGTTTCCATGGTAATAAACAAAATGGCCGCCAAATGGTGGTATTCATAGCACATCTAGAAAATTGCAACACTCTGGAAGTAAAAATGATATGGTAATCTAACTTAGCCTGTTGTATTCTCCTGGATATTCTCCACAATCTGTATAAAAAACATTTCAATTTTTTTTTATATTTATATTTTATTTTGAATTTTCAAAACCGATTTATTGAAAATGCAACTTTTTTAGACTTTTTTTTTAGATAACTACAAAGATAAAACACAAATCCAAAATGTTTTTTATACAGATTGTGCAGAATACTCATGAGAACACAACAGATTATCATATCATTTTTACTTCCAGAGTGTTGCAAGTTTATATGGCCAAAAACGTGATTTTCTGTAAACGGCCGTCAAAGTTTACACAGTGATAATATGAATAATATTATTGTAAACAAATAAAACATTCAATAAATTGTGTTTGTTTATCTCCCAGACATTAATTATGCACAATAAATAATATCTGAGATGAAATACACCCACAGCATTTATACAATTTAGCTTTTTTTTATAAATATAAAGGGCATTTGCATCATCTGATTTTCTGTAAACGTCCATCTGACACTGAAATGTCAAGATGTGAATAGTAATGGCTGTAAACAGCCAAAACAATTCAATTAAAAGTGTTTGTTTTCTCACAACATTAATTATGCATAACAAGCAATGTTTATGATGAAATATATCCACGATAATAAAATTTTATTTATATGCCAACAAATGAAATATATCCACATGATAATAATACAATTTTATTTATATGCCAACAAATCTGGGGCAACAGCAAGTTACAGGTTTTACTGAAAAGAACAGACGCCCATATATAAGTTGCACAGTTCTGAAAATATAAGTTAACAAAGCAATAACTTAGTCTTAGTCTTATATACCAAACAGTTAACATGTCAAGCCCAAGCCAAGGGCAAGGCCTGTTAACAGGCCTGCTGTCATCACGCATCAGTACTAGCTTTGTCCGGCTACAGGACGCACTATTTGGCAAAGCTGCAGTCTCTTTAACTATCGTACCGTCACTGGTGCCGATAGTAACATTAGCACAAGCCCCACACTCAGCCATGGCAACGGGCAGCGAAGTCGAAGTGACAGCTCCGACTGGCATTGCCGCGTCTTCGCCAGCGTTTTGACACGCGACGAAATTAACTTGCGTTTTCCCCACGCAGAAGCCGCCAATAATTGCTGCCTTTTCTTCACAAATGACATTCAGCCACAACGTCCTTTTCCGCAACTTTTCTCTATGCTAACTAACTCTAAACTATCTCTTATCAACATCGTCAGAGACAAAACTCACATCGCTCGAGAAAACCGCCATATTTTATAAACAATGGGAAGTAGCAACAAGTGGCATGCTGGGAGAGTTTTGCGCTCGCGCAACTTCGTAAACCAATCAGAGTGTTCGTAGACACGAGGCGCGTCACGGAACTTAGCGGATGACGACACGACGGTTACCGAATGCCAAATAAGGTCATTCTCGGCCAAATATAGCTTGCATAAATAACGATGTTGGCCGAATGCTTTCACAAGGGCGGGATTACCGACTACGGTGATTGACAGACGACGTTTTGGCGGTTCCAAAAATATCAAACAAGATGGCGTAAGTCGAAGGCAGGACCGCGTTGTCATGGCGTAAACATTGACAACTTTCAGCGCATTTCGCGTCTTCCCAATAAAAATGGATATATCAGTGTGATAAGGGTGGACTTTATACACGAATAAAAGTCGTTTAGAGGTATGTTGTTGGTCTAAAAGTGAAGTTTATTTATAGTAAACATACAAATCTACTATCTGGCGCTGGAAAATTAAATTGACATATTTTTTCAAAAAAGCGTAAATTAGCACCCGTACCAGGCCTTAAACACTTCTATTTGATCTCCTCTCAATCTCCTGTTGTTAAACCACATTTTTAAGGCGTATTTCATAACTAAGATCCCTCATTTTTGGTATAATTTTTTTTGCTCTACTCTTTCTAGCATATCTATGTTTCCTTCCGGCGATATGGCCTCCACGCTTGAATACAATATTCTAAATAAATGAGGCCTAACTATTGTTTTGTACAGCAGTATTATTAGCTCTTTTTCCTTATACATTATGTTTCGCCTAATTAATCCAAAGATTTTATTTCCCTTTGAAGCGGCAATACCACACTGCTCAGAAACCTTCGTATTAGCACTAATGGTTAACCCTAAGTCCTTTTCTTTTACAGTAGTACTTAGTACAGAACCTCCCATTGAATATTGTACAACTTTGTTCCCATATCCTGTGCAGAGGCATTTACATTTCCCATAATTGAACAACATTTGAAATTTTTAGTCCGAAGATCCAAGGGACTACTGCCATCACTCGAAGTCTGCCGTCCGAAATCCGCCGTTAGCTGCCGTATCTCAGAAACCGTTCAGCAACTTTTTCTCTAATTTTGCATAGACATATCTTTGGGCACTGCCACTATGCACGAGAAATCTGTATTTGATTGAATAATTCTAAGAGCTCCCTAGGGCCTCCAAGGACCCCAAAACGGGTAAAAATGTAACATTTTGCCTATTTTTTCAAAAACTTTTCAGCAACTTTTCGCTAATTTTGCATATACATTTAATGTGGTAGTGCCACTGTACACAAGAAATCTGTATTTGATTGAATCATTCTAAGGGCTCCAAAGGTCCCCTAAAATGCTAAATTTGCTAACTAAATGGTCTACTGTAGCAGCAGATCTATCATGCTTCCAGTCCTTTTGTTCAACTAATCCCTTTTCCAACAACATCTGTCACACCTCACTGTGGCTGGCTGGTGAAAGTGTGACTAATCCGTAATTGGTCACTGGCAGAGTCTTGGGTCACTTTGGCTGCAGATGGAAAGTGTGACTAATCTGTAATTGGTCACTGGCAGAAGCTTGGGTCAACAGACACAGCACCCTCTAGACCCCTGCACAGTTGTGCCTACATTCTAAGGGGTCATCCTGAAACAACCACATGTCAACCATTAGAAGAGTTGACATATTTCCGCTATATACAAGAAATCTGTATTTGATTGAATCATTCTAGTATCATCAGCATATAGTAGAACATACATTTGCAAGAAAATGTCTACATCATCATCACTAAGGTTGTAAATTTCACCAGCTGCCATGTCAGGTCCCTTATAATTATAACTAACAGTGTTCAAAATCATTCAGGTAAATAGCAAATAACAAAGGAGACAAATTTTCTTCTTGTGTTAACTCTACATTACATGAAAAGAAGGCTGACACAGCCCCCCCCCCCAAATCCAAAATGTTTACACTATCTAGTGATGTGGTTTTGAGAAGGGCCCTTGAGACTATCCCCTAACATTAGATTTTGTGTATTGTACCAGAAACAGAACACTATTCCCCTTCCCAAAATATGTCACATGTGGAGTCTGTGTCTTGTATGGATATATATTTTTATGCAGTTGTTTTATATAAGCAGAAAGTTAATTGAAATTAGTTATTCTTAGGCCACAGAAAAGTAATTCCCGGTTTCTCATCAATGCATGTATTTAAAAATATGTGCCACAACATTTTATTTTCTATTATAATTATTCCTCTAAATGCAAGACGTGGTGCAATAAGTGAACAGTAAACATGTCAACATTTTACTTCCATCATAACCCTTAAGGATCTGTAACTATGATTCACCAAAAAAACATTTGATTAATAATTACCTACAAGGTTGTTTGATTTATGCCGGGCAGATGGCAACAATAGGAAATACATGCCATTGATAGGCAAACGTGTTCTTTTTATAGAAAAGTTTCTTTCTGTACCTGTCTACGTATGATAACCATTTGTCCGCCATGCTCACAATAAACATCACATGAATGATAAAAGGAAGATCACTGCCACTTAACCTGTGGATTATTATTATAAACTGTTCTGCTACTGCTTGGTGGACAGTTAATTAGTGGGTCAAGTTCAAATACATCAGCACATTTTTTACACCTGCATGGTAGTTTAGGCTCAGTAGTGTGCTGGCAACTACTAAACCTATAGGCTTGGGTGAAAAGGATAGTTGGCAGAAGAACTAACTTCAAAACACCATTGCATCCATTTAGCCAGGCAGCAGTCACACTATCCCAGTGTCTGCTGCGATGTTTATATAATAATTGTATAGGCTTAATGATCCCAATACACCAATCTGTTGGCACAATGTCAGATAATAGAACTAAGTTGAACATCTTAACAATAACTATAATTAGTTCTGTGGGGCTGTTTTTTTCTCAAAAACTGTTTAGTAACTTTTTCTCAAATTTTTCATAGACATTTCATGTGGTAGTGCCTGCTATTGTTTGATAGACTCCTGTTAAACTGGACAGTTGCCTGTAGGTTTTAAACTGTGTCAAACAGTGAGTCTACCTATTGCTCTCAAATAATCTGTCCTCTTAGTTTTACACATAAAGACATAATCTAGCATAACTTGATAAGTTTTTGGAACAGCACATTTGTACTTCCGGTGTATCACTGCAACATAACATACATACTGTGTGCCACATTTGGATGTCGTGCATGTAATATTTCCATGCAGTCCATTTGCATATATAATGTAAAACTTCAACAGCCGTTTTCTTCATTTTCACTTTTGGCCCCTACCATGTTCAATGCTCCATAACTTTGCCAATTTTGTAGCAGTCATAATTTTTGAAACTGTGTAAAGCACCCTACCCAACCTTTACAAGAATTTTAAAAAACACTTACAATTTTTCTGACTTATCACTCATTTGGTCAGGGGTCACGTATTAGTCCAAAGGACTTCAGGGCCACTTGGCCCATTTTTCAAACCATTTGATCAACCTGTCAAGATCATCTTGTAAACGCTGTCTATATCCATCACGTTTAATCCGTCTAAACAATTTTGTATCATCTGCAAATTTCAACACCTTGCTTGTTATATCATCTTCCAAATTATGTCCCAGTACTGATCCCTGTGGTACCCCATTCAAAACTGATTTCCAGTTTGAAGCCTCCCCATCAGCTGCTACCCGTTGTCTTCTGTTAATTACCGGTAGCCATTTTTCTATCCAGTTAAACCATTTCCTATGCCATGGGCCTTTAGTTTAAGCAGTAACCTTTGATGTGGAACTTTTTCGAAAGCTTTCTGAAAATCTAAGTAGATGATATCTACTGGTGATCCCTCGTCTACCCACTTAGTGATATCTTCCAGAAAACAACATATTTGTTAAGCATGACCTAGCTTTTGGAAACCCATGTTGAGATGGGTTTAACAAGTTATATTTAACAAGAAAATCCACCATATGATCTTTAATTAGTCTTACTAATGATTTGCAAATCACTGACGTTAAACTCACTGGTCTGTAGTTCTCTGACGTGTTTCTTGAACTTTTTTTTTTAAATAACAGTATAATGTTTGCTTTTTTCCATTCTAAAGGAACCACTCCCTCTTCCAATGACAAGTTGAAAACTGTTGCAAGTGGTATGCTAATTTGTTCTACAATTTCCTATAGTAGTTTGGGCAGAATCCCATCCACTCCAGGTGATTTAGTATGCTTCATAGTCCTAATTTAATTTTCTTAACTACCATTTCTGGGGTTACAATTAACTGTCTTATATAGTCTGATTCTGCCCCTTTGAACTTAAGCTCTGGTACTGGCAGTGAACTAATATCTTCCCTGGTAAACACTGATCTAAAATACTCATTCAGGTCTTCTGCCATTCAGAATTTCTCTGATATTATATTTCCAGCACTATCTTCTAGAGGACCGACCTTATCCTGAACTTTCTGTTTGCCCCGAACATATGCATAAACACTCTTGTTGTCTAGTTTTATATTACAAGCTAATATTTGTTCGTAGCTTCTCTTCTAATTTCATTTGTAGCTTGGTTTAGTGCTTCTTTATTCATGTTGTAGTCTTCGTCATTTCCAGTACGTCTATATTAATTCCACATCATTTGTTTGTACTTAATTTTTCTAATGGCTTCTTTCGATAACTATTTCTTTCTGGACCGTTTCCCTTGTTTTTAAGGGATCAAATTTATCGACGATGCACTCTATTTCACTCTGTAAGATATTCCAGCATTCTGTTGCTGTCTTATTCTTCAATGTCTTGTTTCAGTCTATCTTTGCTAAATATTTCCTCATTACCGTATATCTTCCTTTGTGGAAATTTCTCCTGAACTGCTTTTTAGTATTTCTGTTGAGAAAGGGAGTCTTTAAACTAAAAACGTGTGGTCCCCACTCCCCGTACTCTGTAGAGATTTCCATTGTATATAACCGTGGTTAAAATCTCCCATAATAATACAGTGCCGTTTGCTAACTTCCCTTATAGCGTTTTGTACTTTTTCATTCTCTTCTACGCTTATGTTTGGACTTCGATAAACTAACACCTGGTTACACCAAACACCTTCTTTGCAATCTGCTTCTGTTTCTATTTTTATTTCATAAGCCTGGGTAGATTCTTTAATATATAAAATAACTCCACCTCCCTTTCTTCCTATTCTATCTTTCCTGAACATTACATATCCTGTTAGTCCCAATTCGGCATCTGATGTATCAGTGGTGGCCCATGATTCGGTTATACCTATTATGTGAGGGTCAATATCTTCTACCATAATGTTTAGTTCACTTCTTTTGTTTATTACGCTCCTTGCATTTAAACAAACGCATTTATATCCTGATTCAGAACAGTTTTCCAGGCTGTTCTTTGCTGATTTATTTCTGCTGTCTTTATCTATGTCTCCAGTTTCTGGTTTCTCTGTGAATCCCCCGGCGAATCTAGTTTAAATAGATGCAGCCTGTCACACTGTCAACAGATTGCAGCAAGTTATCTGAGAAAACTGCTGTCCCCTTTCCACTTAGATGGAGGCCATCTCTCATGTACATATCTTCCCTCCCAACAACGATTCCCCATAAATCAACGAATCCCACCCCCTCTTTTTTACACATCTGCTCAACTAGTGCGTTGATAGCCATTCTCTTGCAGTTTCTATATGTTGACCCCCTTCCTCCCATTGCTGGCAAAATTCCTGAGAGAATAATCTGTTCGACTCTTGTCTTCTTTAACTTCCTCACTAACTTTCTGTACTATCCCAGTTGTTCCCTCCCTGTCTGCGTTATTTGTCCCTACGTGTAACAGTATAGACCCTTCCTTGCCATGCCCCAATACCTTCTCTACCCTTTCAGTCACATGTTCTATCCTAGCCCCCGGCAAACAAACAACGACGTTCTCCCCTTCGCTTAATGTCTTATCGGTCTTTCTCAGAATAGAGTCGCCCATAGATACCCTCTCTTTTCTCAGTGCCCCCTCAATCACTGCCTCAGAGTAGCTCCTCCGGTTTGCAGCTGTCTGGTTGTAGTCTTCTTCCGCTATCTTCTGCTCTCCTGTCACAATCTCGTCCATTCTTTCTTGACGCTGTTTCCCTTGACACCTTTCCTCCTGTCATCATCCCTCCCAACTTCTCTTCTGTCACATTTACTCTCACTTCCTTTGTTCTCGTCATCGTTGCTCCCATTGCATTTCCTTCTCTCCTCTCCCCTCTCTGTTTCCCTCCTACCACTTTCTCTACGGTGACTTTCTCCCCTGTCACATTTCATGCGGTCGATCCTCCAATTTCTTCCCCTCTGATCACATTCCCTCCTCCCGGTCTCCTTTCCTCGGTCTTCTTGACACTACTCTGCTCCTTCAGTCTCACAGTATTCCCAACTATCTCCCTGTCGTCTCTCTCCATTCCACCTGTCGCCTTGCTGATTCTCATCTCCATCCCCTTCACAATATCTACAGATCTGCTACCTCCTTCTCCAGACATTCCACCTTCCAACACCCCACGCACTGAAAGGTGAATCCCTCGTCCTTGGTCTCTGCCCATGACTTCCCACAGCTGGATAGAGCAAAATCCACCCAACTGTTGCAGTCGTCGCACACCAAATGTGTCTGTGTTGACGTGCCGCCTTCAAGGCGCCATATCCGAATTTATTTAATAATAATAATCTAATTAGTTATTTAAAATAGTTTAGTCAACTGTGTTTACACTATTCGCTGTCTGTGTAGTCTTTAAAAATACTGTTTACTGTGCACTAATGTTTTACTTTACGTAAGATTGCCTTGTTTATTTCGGTTACCATTTTTGGTTATAGTCACAGCTGACTATCAGAAAAGCTAACGTTACCGGTAGTGACCTAATTTAAAGCGATGCATTTTCCCAAAATCGCCAGAATGTGTATTCAGTGTTTTGAACGATCCAAGAAATTTTTGCGAGTAATGAAACGTTTCGGTCTCGTGGACAAAATATCCGAAAAGTAATTAGTATCACAAGTCATTAGCATCACAGTTGTGTCATTAAAGAAACATTTTTGACATTGGCGTCACGCTGACCTATAAACAAACTGATTGAAAATATGTGTAATTATGTAAGCGTTGTATGCCTACAATTTGATCAAAAGAAATAAAAAAGAGGACAGGTACTATAATGGTGAAGGATAATCATGTGACGTTAATTACACCAGGATGTGCATGTTTAGGCGTGAAATCCTCCCTGCGTCCCAGTTTGCAGGGTAAAACATGAACACGGACATCTGTGAAAACGCTACTGTATCGTGTTGGTAAGGCAACTATTTGTTTATGATTATAAAGTGTTTCAAGCAACTTAAAACAAAAAATTGGTTTGTATTAAATTATATATTTTTGTTTATCATTAAGTACTACAAACCAATTTAATTTATCATGTGTACTTTTTTCATTTGGTAAAATATTGAAGTATGCCTACAATTTGATTCAAATAAATAAAAGAACGTGGGCAAGGATTGTATTGCGTGGGGTATATGGTGAAAGACAAGCATGTGACGCTAACGACACCAAGATCTACGTGTCTATCTTCCTTGTAACCCAATATGTTTGGTAATGAGTGGGCATGAACAATTTATATACATATATTTTACAATGACATACGGTCTAAATTTCTTCACTTATTTGAATATTTTGGAAATAAAAACATTTTACAATGACATATGGTCTAAATGTCTTCGCTTATTTGAATTTTTAGGAGATAAAAAACGTTATTTTGACCAGTTGAAATATTCACCCAGTGGTTAGTACCTTACTGGCTTGATGGAACTGCACGACGTCACATACGGTTGGTGTTGAACAATATTAGTTACTGTTGATAACAATCGCGGCATCCAAACGCATCTAGAGCGTTACACAACACAGTACGCGTTTGTGCATTACCCGCATACGAAGACTGACTTCACTATGATAATATAAAGGTCGGAGCAATAACTCAACAAGATGTCACAAGTGCAATAACGCAACAATATGTGACTAGTGCAATAAGAAGACTGACTTCACTATGATAATATAAAGGTCAGAGAAATAACTCAACAAGATGTCACAAGTGCAATAACGCAACAATATGTGACTAGTGCAATAAGAAGACTGACTTCACTATGATAATATAAAGGTCAGAGCAATAACTCAACAAGATGTCACAAGTGCAATAACGCAACAATATGTGACTAGTGCAATAAGAAGACTGACTTCACTATGATAATATAAAGGTCAGAGAAATAACTCGACAAGACGTCACAAGTGCAATAACGCAACAAGATGTGACTAGTGCAATACGTCAACAATATATCACCAATGCAATAAGTCTCTGCACGATGTCTTCAGTGCAATTATTGTTTTCTTTTCTACAAGATGTCTCTAGCGCAGTAACTCACTACCCGATATTACCAGTGAAATAACTATCTATACAATGTTACCAGTGCAATAACGTTACAAGATGTCATTAGCGCAATAGTTCTCCACATGGGTACAATATCTCTACACGATGCAACCCGTAAAATAATTGTATTTACAATTTGTCTCCAGCGCATTAACTATCTACACGATGTCTTCAGGGTAATAATTAGTGCACACGATGTTTCCAGTGCAATAACTATCCATATTCGATGTCTCCAGCGCAATAACTGTAACACAATGCTATCAGCGCAATACATTTGTCCACAATGTGGCAACAGTATAATAACTCTTCACCATGTCTCCAGTGTAATAACTCTCACTACACGATGTCTTCAGTGCAATATGTTTTGTACACGACGTCGCCAGTGGAATAACT